>JZLH01S0599440.1:37604-51457 GCA_001188425.1 Eucidaris tribuloides
GAAAACATTCATACTCATGAATAAAACATTCACACTCATGAATATCATAAATAAAACATCCATACTCATAAATATTCATCAATTTTATAGCACTTTGAGATTTGGCTGTTCATATTTGTGCCTACAGATTGCTGTTAGACTGACACAACTTAGCAGTTCTTCAATTCAGCTCATTAGACGCTGGGAAGTATTTTTATGTATGTGCATAACAAATTTTGTGACTGCACTAGCACGTAAATTCCAGCTGTGCCATCATTTTGTGAAAGTTGAGAAAACTGACTTCTTTTCATATACAGTGTTTCTAAAAAAAAATTGTGCCAATCAAAAGCACTGCCTTTGGCAATCGGAAAATATTGTTGTGATTAACATCAATGTCAAGGGCATAGTTTTTTTTCGAGACACGCTGTATGTTGCAGCATCCAAGTGTTGTCAGTCCATTTTGGAAGGCTTTCATAACCACTAATAGCCCTCACCTATAATACATTTTCATGACTTTGGGGGATTTTTTTCTCCCCCATGACTTTCCAGAAAATTTATTTATCATGGACCAGAAAAACTGTGATTAAACCTAACCTACTCCAAACAGGCACATAAACATGTTTTGTTTTTTTTACCCTTAGTCACATTGCTCAGAATGTATTTTTGTTCACACACAAAAATGATAAAACCAATATTTTCATGCATTTTCCCTTAGTGCCAATTTTCTCTATAAAAATGTCCACACTATGAGACATTTCACTGTTGGAGATTGAAGTGATTTCTTTTTCTCACCTTTAGGGGGTTAACCTTCATATGTTCAGCAGCCAGTTGGTTTTTGTTGAGTGGTTTCTGTTGTTGGTTGTTCTGCTGCATGCCTACCATGGCGATGGTCCGGGATGTGGCGTTGGGTTGGATGTGGCACGTGTCTGTCTCCAGCCCCTTCAGTTTGGCTTGAGCTCGGTCGGCCTCACCTGTGATGATGATGTCAGAACAACATTCAATGTGAGGAACATAAGAAATATTTGACATGTAAAGAAAGATGTAGCTGGCAACTAACAGGTATAAGTTAAGAAAAAAACATTGACATTGTGAATATTGTGAGAATTATGGTACATGGTGATGAAGAAAGCCTAAATAAAGAGTACTGTGTGACACTTACCCTAAGCAAGGCCCTATCCAGTAGTAAATTTCTGTTTATATTACGTCAATGCTAAATTTTCCATAGAACAAAATCGCCGAAGCTACAGAGGGAGGAGTGTATCGCATTGGTCATGTAGGGTCAGCTTAAGGCCAGTGCACATGCGATCTGATTGGTTGACAAGAACCCAAATCTTTCTTAACTTATTCATGTTAGTTGCTGGCTATATCTTCCTTTAATGAACTAGAAATACCACTGAAAGTGATTAATACCCCTTCCCAATCAGAATGGCTTTACAAGAGAAAATTTGTCAGATTTATCGCAATAATATACCATTACCATTGCAACATAGTTACATGTATGACACATTCAAAAAATGAGTCTTCCACATCTTTACCCCACAACCAAACTGTATACCAAATTTCATGATCATTGCTAGAAAAATGAGAAAGAAGTTTGATTCACGATATATTCCTGATTAACTGCAATAGGCCTTTACCATGGCAGTGCAGTTTCTGACACATTTGAGAAACATGTCTTGCACGTAATCATCCCAAGACCAATGGGTGTACCAAATTTCATGAGCAATGCTAAAAAATGAGGACATAGATCGATCTGTAAGATTTGCAATAGACCAACTGATGGATCGCCCGCCCACCCGCACGCTGACTCCTGTATTCCCCCTTCAAACTTCATAACATAAATCTTATCAATACTGTACATGTACATGTATATCTGCAACAATAAATTTGGCTCTTTCCAACTAACAGTTCTCGTATGGAAAAAAATGACTTTCCACTTCAAAAATACAAAAATAACTGTCAGAATTTTTTTTCTTCATAATTTATAATGTCATAACTGCTCGACACATAAAGACCTTTATGAAAGTGTACCCCATAATCAATTTCTAGCTCACTTCTTTGATATCTTTCATCACAGATGGCAAATATACCGTCCGTTGTCGGGCAGAAGGGCATCAACCTTCAATTATCTCTAACTTGAAAACCAATGGCTCTTTTCACATGAAATCAAAGTAGTGTGCTATTTTTATATCTTTCTGTCAGTCTGTCAAGTGCAAATATCAAATAAGGCAATATTTCTGAAATTAGAGAAAAATTTGCTATTAATGCCCTTCTGCCAGGAACATATGCCAGGGCCCTTTTGCTGGACAACTGATGATACAACATGTATCAAAAAACAGATACATACTCAGGCCTCCAACAGGAGTATAATCTAGGTCATCGGCCGGCCTTGTAACAGACACGGACATGCTGCCCCCAATGTTGGGCACTTTCTCCGTCCTTCCCACGAGCACCTCTGCTGTTGCGCCTGTATCAATATTCGTTTCTGTCAGAGCGCCTGGAATTGTGGGTGCCGGTTTTTCAGGGATGGGTGGTGCTTTCTCTGGGAGGGCCACGGTCTTTGGTGTCTCGTGGTGTACTGTGGCGTTAGCTGATAATTTACTGGGCTGGAATCTGGGTGATGTTTTGATGGTATTTCTCTGCGGGATGGTGGGTGACCTATTGAATATTTAAGAAAAAAATGTAGAGATATTAAGGCAGTTAGTTTCATACTTAAACGTTTTCTAATAATCACATTTAACTCAGATGTAGGATTACAGTACAAAAAAGTGTGCACCCAAAGAATATTTTTTTTTGATTTATGGTATTCTTTTATCATTTGTTATAAAAACTTTCAAATTACATGTGTATTGATATCTAAAATGAATAAAAGAAGATAGGGAAGAGGAAAATTATTATCTTTCATAAATAATTCTTTTAAGACACTTATAATATAGAACCTTCATTAAAATCATTTATATTCTTAATTACAAACATCAAATCAATAGCACTGACCCACTAAGTAGCAGTATTTAAGAAAAAAAAGGTTCTGCACGACAGCATGCATTGTGGTTGACAAAAAAAGATGACAATATACAAAAGGAAATTTGACAGTACAGTGAAGAACTCAAGAGTACAAGAAAACTGAACAGTCCCTTTTCTTAAAATATCTAGAAACTTGTCTCCTAGCAAAGATCTCATATTGAACATTGTTGTTATTGGTGTTACATCACTAATATGAATCCATAAAGATGGAGTCAGAGGTAGATCCACATTTCATGAGACGTTACCTGCTGGCCGAGGCTGTGTGTGGTGAGTTGGCATGAAGCCTGGCTGCCATTTCAGCAGCTGAAAAAGAAAATCAAAACAACACATGAACATTAAGTCATCAATCAATCAATCAATCAATCAAATCAATCAAATCAATCACCTATTTGTATTTGGTTTTATGAAAAAGAATGCACATTTTAGGTGTTGTTATTACATCAACTAGAGATTTAACTAACAGATTTCAAGCTTTCTTTTGATCAATCATTTTTTGTTTTTCGAACCAATTAATTTGTTTCGTAGTTATATTTTTAAGTTTTATCAAACACAGGACTCTGTGTACATTTTTTCTTTGACAATGACCAAAAACATGTCAATAAGTTGTTTGAATTATTTAACTGTACCCAACTAACAGACTTCAATCCGGACATTGATTTCCTCACATGAGGCTTTAGTTCATTTTTAAAAAGTTTGTTTCCTGAATATATCCAGTCTCCAATATACAGATATAATAGTAGAATATTATTTATGTGATATATTCTGCAATGTTTACATCTCCCCAAATTACACCAAAATTACACCATAAAATAAAAATGTACATTCATCATTCTACTACATTGAGATTTTTAAGATGTGTAAAATTAACCACTCGGCAAAATCTTGGGATGCAGTAATTTAGAAGACTGATCTGAACAAGAACACAAACCATATATGGATTATGAGGGTAATTGCTTTACATTTCAGATTTTCTTGATCAATTTCATCAGCAATAGAAGACCCGATTCCACTTGGGTCTCAGCCTTAGTGGTCACAAATGTTTTTCAACTGAAATTGTTAATTGTTCCTTACATTCCCAGTTTAACACTAATCAGGCTGGGCTTTTTGGCTATGCTATATCTGGGGGGGGGGGGGTGTTACCCCCCCCCCGGTCTCGGCCGTGATCCGCCGCGGAAATCCGGATGGCACGTTACTTCACGTTCTCAGACGTGATGGTAATTAACGGAATTAATTTCATATTAATTATTAGTGTTTTATGCATAAATTAGTTAAGCTTTTAAATCCAGCTATTAGCTCAAAAATGCTATTTGGGCTTGGCATTTTTTAGATTGCCGGTTAGCAGTTTCTGAAAAAATCGGGAATCAATTGTTTTGCTATGTAATTTTACTTGTTTTCTCAAATTTTATGATTTCTTTGTTTTTCACCGTTTTGTTTTCTGTTGTTTTCGATGAATTTGTAGGGAGTTTTGGCTAGGAGACAGCTTAATTATTTCATCGATAAAGTCAATATCATCATTTATGATTTTGGTGAACACATTTGTATTGATTGTAACAAATCTGTTTTTGATGGATTTTGGGTGACCATGAGTACAAATGTTACGTACTTGGAAACGCGTACGCCGGACGTCGGCGAACTTTGGTCTCACAGTCATGGCGCGATCACCTCGAGAGAGTAAGGTATGAAACGCCGTCGGAGTGTTCGGGCTGTCCGCGGAAAATATAGTTTGCGCGAAGTCGGGGGGGGGCAGATTTGCCCCAGCCTTTTTGGGTTAATTTTTTGTTATTTTGGTTGTATTGTTTAAGGAAGTATTCAATGGAGCTCCTGACTGTTCCTAATAGCTTTCCGGTAACTCCCAATCTTCCTCTCACCTTTTTGCTGATAGGAAGCCTCCTTTAGAATCTGCCGAGTGGGTTCCTCTCAACTGATGGACATCTGGATCATTGGCTCTGATCTCTCTTAGCTCCAATCTCCCCTCTTTCCTAACTCAACATCTCTCCCTCCCTCATCCACAATCTTTCCCCTCACTTTCTTCTGTGCATTCGGAAGGCCTCCTTGGAATCTCTGACTGGGTCTTCTTAAAACTGATGCACCGTCTGCGATAATTGGCCTTACCCTCCTCCCTTCGAGCATCCATCGATCCCCCTCCTCTCTTTCCTCCACCAATCTTCCCCTAGCTTTTTCTGTGCATAGAGGCCTCTGAGAATCTCTGACTGGGTACTTCTCTGCAAATGCATGGACCTATGCGACTTTGTTGGCCTTATTCTCTCCTCAGCCCCCCCCACATCTTACCCTCTCTCCGTAGCTCCATGATTTGCCCCTCCTTTCCTCACCATCTTCCCCCACTTCTTCTTCTGCTGCATAGGCAGGCTCCTGAGAATCTCCGAGTGGTCTGCTTTCAATGCTGGACATGGGATATTGGCCTTTCCTCCTCCTCTAGCCTCCCCAATCTCCCTCCTTTCCTAACTCAAATCTCTCTCTCACCAATCTTCCCGTCCTTCTATTCTGTTGCATGGAGGCCTCTTGAGATTTGATGGGGTTTCCTATTAAACTGATTGGACGTTGATTTTGGCATTACCTCCCCCCTCTCTACTCGATTTGATCCCCCCTCTCTCTATCTCACCATCATCATCATTTCTTTGTGGATAGGAAGTCTTGAGAATTTGTGGGTCTTCTCTAATGCGCTGTGGTGGACTTTTGGCCTTATCTCCATCCTGGCCCCCCCCCACATTTACCTCCTCCCTGCATCGATTGATCCCCTTCCTCTTATTACAGCAATCTTTCCTTTCTTCTGTGCATAGGAAGGCCTCCTTGAGAATCTCTGACTGGGTCTTCTCTCAAACTGCATGGACCGTCTGGACTTGTTGGCCTTGGCTGTCTGGAACTCTGTCCTACCACTAAGAAAAAAAAATAACACAGGACACAAAATTTAACACCTTGACTGCTGGGCTAAAATCCAGGCATGTTGACCAGAAACTGGATTGTTTTGTAGTTATGTCTATAAACCTTTAAAAAGTGTATGATTTTCGTCATGAAGCACCCTCCATAACGAACAACTGGGCAACTTTAAATGCAGTGTTGCCACTTTAGCGATGTACGTTCCCTTGAACTTGTCATATGTGGTGTATCCTGTGACAACTGAGAATGGTAGGCCACAAGATTGGCCACAAAATAAAAAAATACTTTAAATGAATTACGTACAATTTTTAAATGTCTGATCAAAAATATTAAAGGCATTGTATAACAATGTTTCCAGTTAAAAAAATCTGAGCTACATGATTCCCTATGCTACCAGTGTCTCTGATACGGTCTAAAAATGAAGCCCTAAAAAAATTGCAGTTTAAAACGATCTTTATGTGCTTTAACCCTAATCAGCCCGGGCTTTTTAAATTCATAGCCCGTCGGGGCGGGGGCTAGATTTCGCCCCCCCCTCATCATCTCTGCCGGATTGCAGCGATCCGCGCAAAAAATTTGCACGTGCATAGACCACGTAATCTCCAAGATATTTATTAGATCTTTTGAAAAATCAATTATCTTCAATTTTTAAGTAATTATTATGATATTTATGCTAAAATCATATTTTTGCTATAACCCCTTTAAAACAGCTCAACAGAATCGTAATTTTTGGTGATAATATTCTTTTTGATATCTAACAATTAATCTGTCAAAAAAAACCTGAATCAAATTAATTTCTTATGTATTTTATGTTCCATAATTTCTTATGTTTTCTTTGTTTTTTCGACCGTTTTGTTTTTTATTGTTTTTTCATGAAATTTCTCAGAGACCTTTTACAATCATAACACATAAAATTAGTTACATTTCAATCAAAATATAAAAATAAAAAAATAATATACAATTGATGAACTTGGCACTGAAAACAATTGCATTGAAATAAGACACGATTTCATTTTTGATTATTTTTCGTTGCATCAATACGAAAAGTTGCGTACTCGGAACCTACCCAAACGTCCGCAATTTGTTCAAAATGCGAACACTTGAGAAAAGTAAAAGTCATCGAGCCACCAGTCAAAAAATTTCGCCGCGAATGGTCCGAACTTTGCCAGGGGGGGCTATTTTACCCCCCCCCCCCCCCCCGGGCAATATAGCCTAAAACAATGAAATTATCGAACCAATTCCATCCCATAGACTGCTTCGTTTTTTCAGAATTATCCCTATCGCTCACAATAATTAATGTGCAATTTTTATCTGCACATATTGCACTATGCCAGCTAAACTTCAAACTTTTTAGTTTAGTGCTTTATTATATTATTTGTCCATTCAAACACTGTCAGATATGTCATATAGCAAAGTTCGACAATATTTTAAAACGGGTCTTCCATAGTGTTATACAGTGTCTTTAAACAATTTTAGTTATTACAGCCATGGGCCTACTACCCAGGTCCATGTTACAACTGATAGTGACAGTACATACAATTTGTTGGTTATTATCTTTATTTGTGTCACATTTTGTTTCCCCCTTTTTTCCTGAAAGACAGGCCTCAAAAAATTTCTAACAGTCAAAGTGGGCCTCCAGTTTCAAAAAGTTATTAGACAGACTCCTCTATGAGATGTGAATCACAGGGATTGTGGCACATTGCCTACAAAATATCACTCAGAAATAATAAAATTTTAAAAGTTTAGTAACGCAGGAAAAGGCAAAATATACTTGTCACAAACAATACTGTGTGCTTACTTAAAGAAGCCTAATGGTGAAAGTAACTCAATGTGATTGAAAAGGTACAACTTTAACGGACCTTTATCTTTTCTTGCTTGTTTGCTGAAATAACTCACTGGACTTCTGTTGCTTATATTTGGCAAAAGATGTTACATTATTTGTAACAATCTAAAAATATGTTCACTGTTAATATCAGACTATCAGTTTATGAATTGTTTGCATTTCTCTTTTAAAATTTCTTATTTCAGTTCCTCAAATATCTAAATGCTATCAACTCTTCCTTTCAAAGAAGTGTATAAATATAATTTTGGCCTTTAAATGCACTCCAAAAGTCAGGAGTTGTGAAAACAGTTTTCAGTGTACTAAAAACTTAATCATTTGTGATTTCAGTGATTTAGATGCTAAACCTTACTTGTTATGCTGTGTCACTGTTTTTCAAAAGTATGTATATGCCAACGCTGCAATAAAAGCCATTAAGTGTACACTAATGTTATGCATCAATTGGCAAAATGCCTTCATGGCTGTCAAATTCTTATTTACATTCCAAATTTTCAGTGAATTATCAGTTCAGATATTTCGAACACACAAGGCCTTATTATGAATTAATTTCCTTTCCTTGGGGTGGTTAGGTATTTCATGGCCAAAGTTGTCATTAGTAGTTTCAGCACAATTTGCAGTCATATTGGTGTTCCAACTGACTTCTATTTCAAAACTATATTGATTAAATTTAAGTATCATTTCCTCAATTTCAAATCATCTGTTGCTATAACTCATGCTTTCAATCCAAACTTCCATCTTATTGAAGCCCTTGTGGATTTAATTCATTTATCCTTTGTGGGAAACTCTTGAGGTTATAAGTGATGTTGTTTGTAGTTCTTTTTTAGGTATAGGGTCCTTTAATTTAACCAAGATGAATAATGCACAAATATTCACACTTCGTTCATGATAGTAAACATCACTACAAGGGTTACAAAACTTCAAATCTCAGTTTTTGGTGGAAATGACACTTGAATGGAAAATGGAAACTAGGAATTTCTTTGGTCTAATTTTCAGGTTTCAAACTCTTAACGATAAGCCACTGTGGCTGGGTAAAGATAAGGGAATTTAATTTGTTGGAATTATAAGATGTGTGTTCATTTTCTCTCCTGAACATTAACATGTTAAAGATGAGGAGTGTTGTCACCTTAGCACACAATATGACATACAATTCATAACACATTGTCGCAACCCTAAACTTCAATGTCCATGAAATGACGTCAGATCAAACGTTGGAAATTCATAATTTGTTTGGGATCTCAAGAGGGTTGGTTTGAAAAAAGAGGATGCCCTAAATCCAGTAAGATGCTGAGATGGTGTGAGAGCGATTACTGCAAGAGTGAGGTAAATCCAGCCACCCCCGTTATCAGGGACCAGCGTAGGAAATAACCCAGGGCGACGGGCGAATTAGCCCTTGGCCAAGCCCAAATCGCCCCCTAAAATCCCCCAAACCCAATTCTTTGGGGTGACCATTTCCTTCAGAATCGCCCTCAGATTTGCTACGAAAAATTTCACATTTATTTTTTTATCATGGCATTGAAATAAAAATGAATTAAATGGTTGCTTTTATGGATGAAGCACCGGCTAAAACATCAGCAATCTTTCATTGCATTCTTCAAATTCTGATGTGAAATGAAAAAGTAGCCCCAGTGGTAGAAAAATAGCCCCCAAACATTCAAAAATAGCCCAAGGCTCTAACAAAAATCGCTCTTAAGAAATAAAAATTAATTCCTACCCTGTCAGGGACAAGCGCAGATCAAAACTGAACTGATGATACCCAGAGATGACAATTACCTGTATCTGAACCTTGATCCCATGCGGATAAATCCTTGTCGGCCCTGCTGGGGTTTTATTGGTCCCCTCAGTCTGAAGAAGGCGTGGTGCTCCACGGCACACTTCCACAGGTGTTTACACGCCTTGGAGGACTCTTGCCGGAAGACAAATGTGTGTTGTTGCTCGTTGCCCTGAAAATACAGATTTTCACAATAAAATTATATTTTGAAACTATTACTTTTTATAATTTGATATTTCTTTAAATGTAGAGTCAACCTATCTTAAAGGCAGGGAATTTCACTTGCACTCCCCCCCCCCCCAGCACAGCAAAAGGTCAGTCATACCTATTTTACATGGCATGTGAAATCTGAATATCAGTGAGAATTTAAAAAATGCACCAAAAACCAACTACCAGCCAAGTGTGTGAATTTTATGCTAGGAATTTTTGTCTCTATAAAACAATAATTTTAATCAAAGTCTAACAGTCACTATAATTCTATTAAATTTACATTTCTCATACACTTCACTAGGGTTCTTTGATGGTATTTTCTTTTACATAGTGTATTTACATGTTTATTTTAGGCGTGCAAAGAGACACCCTGTCTTTAAGGAATAAGGATTATTAGCCTTTTCTTACCACACCCCTCATAAGTATAATCTAAGACTTGTGTATGTTTATTATTCAACTGTTATGTGTTTCTTTTTTAACTGTCATCTAGATCTTCAACTTGGCTACTGATGTCAAGACAACAGTGAATAAGAACTGAAAATAATTCTTTGTGAAGTCAAAAAGTGACAATTCTCACATGCTCATCATCTTCAACAACCACCAACTGAACCCTTTGAAGTCCAACCGAGTCACTTTGGGCCAGAAGAAGAGGCCAATTTTGGTCTCACCCTCAAAGACCAATATTCCAGTTGGTGTCAGGCCCAGTTGATAACGATTGCCATCTCGGCCCTGTGTAAGAAGACAGAAAAAGTGAATGAAGAATGTACAGTGTATGTATGTGAAACCTATCTGACTGTCAATCACAATAGTGGATCGAAGGTCATTTTTATTTTTTTCATTTTTTGGTGGGGGGGGGGCTGCATTGGTGGACATAACAATGAATAGGGAGCTAACATTAGAGCTGCTTTAGAGTTACATGTATTCTTCCATTGGGAAAAATCTGTAACATCATATTCATCAAGGACGGGGGGGGGGGGGGAATGGTCTATTCATTCATCCCCCCTTGATGAATACAGTATGACAACATCACAGATTTTCGCCAATGTATTCTTCCTTCAAGTTGGAAAAGAAATAATGCCTAGTTTTTCCTCCCATATCACTTTTTTTTCTTTTTTTTTTATTTTCTACCTTCATTTGTTTTCTTATTCTATCTGCTTGGGGACATGCCCCTGTATCCCTCCCCTTATCCAATTCATTATTTCATCATTTTATCACAAAGTACGGCAATAAACAAACGGTACAAAGATTGCACACAACAAGCAAGGAAATTATTTTTTTAAATTGAATGAGAGCCAAAATTTCAGTTTCCTTACCACTTCAATCACCTGTTTTAATATTTCGCTGAATGACATGAATTCTTGGCTTTTGAATGTGAAAGGCCATGGCTCCAAGGCTCAATTTCAAGGCTTAAGTTTATAAATATTCACTATGGAAAGCTATACAAGACAAAAATCACATGTTAAATAACTTCATTTCAAGTCAGACAATGTGTGACATACATGTATATCGTTTACAAGTCTCATAACATCACACTGAAAATGTTTGAACTTATTTCTACTTCCTTCCATAGTTAAATGTAGGTCCTCACTCTATGTTAACTTTCACCTACTGGCCAGTAATAAACCTCTATGGAATTTATGTGTATTATTTGGTGCAGATCTGAGACTTTGCCACGTTACAAGTTAAGATGAACTCTTATTCCAATCTGGCAGTGGAACAAAATATAAATAAATTCCTGGCTCTACTACTAACACTCACTCAATATACAACGGTAAACAAATATTCCATCCATTCACAAAACAGCTGTTTCTACTTGAAAGCTCTAATTTGATGTAACCTTCAGGGTTTTATTTTTCAAGTACACATTCACAACAATTGACAGAAAACATTTCCACTGCTAAAAATATGAATTCCTACGTAATGAAAGGGGGTGTGGGGAGAAGTAACACTGCAGCTTGATAATTAACAGTCCTCTAGTTTTCTGGTTAATTCCAAAACTGGCTTAACTTCCCATGAAAATTGGGCAGTTTTCCGATATCCTTCAATGTTTAAAAGCTCTTGGTCTAAAAAAGAAATATACTTTTCCCTGAAATGATAGTGCCAATATGCTAAAATTCGTAGTAAGACATTATTTTTGCTTCAAAATCCACAGTTTATGGCCAAATATTTGGATAACAATGACATTTCTTAGAATCTGTAACTGTACCAACACTTCTGTGAAATAACTTCAATCAAGTGACCATGATTCTGAAGCAAAATGACATAAAAGATTTAGCATGAAGCTAAAAATTTAAAATGGTTTTGGATCTTCACTGTAAATTAGTGGTTATTTAAACTTTTTGAAACACCACTTAAAGTTCCATAACTCTGGATTGTTACCTGTACATCATGTAGATCAACACCATACATTTCCAACCACTTGGCCTTGTTCAGGTAATTCATTTCTGCCTGAGCTGGATTCATTCCACTGAAACAAATAACAACAAAATAAAATGAACTGTTAAATCGTTTTGAAATTGCATAATTTTCCTCATGAACAAACAAGACAAACATATTAATGGTTGTGTATCAAAATAACCATTTGCAAAACTGCAGTTGGGTGAGTATGTGTGCAATGGATAATTAAGTTGTCCTTGCCAATTTATTTGAAACAAATAACACAAACTTTGTTATTCACCAGTGCAACCTTGGGCACCATCAAAGAAATGGGCAGATCTTTCACTGAATTTATCAAAATTTCTAATAAACATCAAACAAGTAAATAGACACAAAATAAACACACACGCACTTCTAGATACTTGACCATGTACACATAGACAAAACATACAGTCAGGCACATACATGTATACACACACATACAGTTAGGCACATACATGTATACACACACATACACACAAACATACAAATACACACACACGCGCGCCCACGCACACACACACACACACACACATGACGTGCACGCACACACACACACACACACACGCACATGCACAAACACACATACGCACAAACACACACACACCCAATAAGACACACACAGCACAACAACACACACACACAACACACACACACCACAAGACACTCAAATACACACACACACACACACACGCACACACACACACACACACAAACAAATAAAACATACACATACACATGCAATACACGTACACACAAACAAACCCCATCCACACACAAAGCATCTCCCCACATACATACATCCTACCCTTTCACTAAAAGGTCAGGATATTTTTGATACCATGTTTACTCCAGTACACATCAATTTGTGGCAGCTTCAAGCACCAGTATATAAAATTAGAATGTCTGAATTTATGTGGTAACTTTATCTCCATTCTATTGAGTTTTGATTGACATTGAAGATACTAGCAGGTCTAAGAGTTTTATTTGCTTAAAAAAAACACAGATTTGCTATATATCAATTGACAGACTAACAAATTTATTGTTAAACACAAAAGTAGAAAAAGAGTACTTGACACCTAATACAATGTTCTCGAAGCACTGCTCATGTTTTAAAGATGCTATATAACACTGTGGAAGACCCGTTTAAAAAATTGTCGAACTTTGCTATCTGACATATCTGACAGTGTTTGAATGGACAAATAAACATCCTAGAACACAAAAGTTTGGACAGTTATGCTGTTACTAGTACATTATGTGCAGATACAAATTGGCACATTAATTATTCTTGGCCGAAAGGAAATTCTGCAACACAGCAGTCTATGGGGGAAAGCTGGAATAGTCTCACAATGACTTTCATTTTTAAAGCACTTAATGATCGTTTCAAACTGCAATTTTTTCAGGGCTTCATTTTTAGACTGTATCAGAGACACTAGTAGCAGTGGGGAATCATGCAGCTCAGATTTTTCAAACTGGAAACATTGTTATACAATGCCTTTAATCTGTTAATGCTAAACATATGATAGGCCTACACTACTCTCAAACTTGGTGGCAGAGTTTACAGATTACATTTTTTTTTTGACACACAATTGTTTTTGCTAAAACCTATTCACGCTCAAGAAAGATGTCACAAACATATCGTGTTGAAAATTTGTGAGTCACACATCATGTCATGTTTACCTTTTAGTTTTTGCAACATACACAGTGAATCATCAAAAAAAAACC
>JZLH01S0599457.1:34604-44945 GCA_001188425.1 Eucidaris tribuloides
GAAATAGCCCAGTTAAAATAGGGTTAAGGACATACTGTTGAAATGTTTGCTAATAAAGTGGTGATAACTAGAAGTGGGAGGTGGTGGATTAACGGTATGTCATAATGAAATATGGTAGCTCTGAAAAGAGCTTTTATGAAGATAATTATTATATTATATATTACTAAAATATTTGAAAACCTTCAGTTGGTGATCCTTTACTGCAAACTTTATTTTCACAAAATGTATGCATCCAAAGCATGAAAATATATAGTGGTAGAATATTTTGTTGTCTTATGGAATTGGTGCATAAAATTGTTGCCTTTCCTGTATTGTCTCGTCACTGAGAGACATTCTCTCTCTACTTAATTTCATTTTAGCTCTGTATCGGTGAATACCGGAGGCAAGCTGTGTCTGCAACTTTCGCTGGAGCCCACAGAATACTCCTACTTCAACATAGATATGTTGAACACATGGGCAGGACCCCAACACTGGAAACTTAAACCCAAATCTAAAGGTAGGTTTATCTTCCAACTGTGTTTTCTTCCACTAGAATCGTAAAAAAAAAAATAATAATAAAAATCAATGCAGCTGTTCCAAGTAACATCACAGTCATGGTATGATTTCAAATGTTTTTGTCAGTGTTATTGTAAATTTTAGTACCAACTTTATGTTTTTTCTAGGTAATGCAGTATGATAGTTATATGTGACCTGTCACCACAAAACAATAAGTCGCAATGGAAGTTTTCATGTAAATGTGGTAAATAGTCGAGTTGGGTTGCAAAAGTTGATTCTAGGATTCTGATATTTTCAAATAGTGCATACACTCATCTTTCACCTGTCCAAATTTGAGGACCATAAGTGATTCAGAAGTATGATTTTTCTTGATTTGAACTTCGACTATGTTTTTGCAGAAACTTGAAAATTTGGCCGAGTTCGATCTTCACATCGCGATATTAACCGTAATGTAACCCGAACTACAGTGCTTGTTATCCAACATCTTCAAGTCCCCCTGTGATAATGTTGGTATCACCACAAAGCAACTTATATGATCTATTCATTGACGGTGATTGCAATAGCCAAAAGGGATTGTCCAATCCACAGTTCTCTTTTGGAAAGTGATAAGTTTTACCAAGCTTTCAAAAGCCACCAATTTTGCATGAATGAGCACTATCTTTGCAGCCGTTTTTATCCACTTTCCTAATAATGGCTTGGGTGATAGTCCAAACTTGTGAGCGGGGTAAATGGATTTGCTTCATCCATCCTAGACAAATTATACATCATTTTAAAGCTTACAGTCTCAATTCTAAGACTGTATGAAAAACACAATTTCTTATTTTTTCGACCTATGGTGCGTTTTGAGGTGACAGGTCACATATCACAATGTGCTTGAGTCTGTACTTTTTATGTAGGTTTTTTTTTGGGGGGGGGGGTAGGAAAAATAAATAACATGGTCAGCATAACCATAAAGTTTATTTTTCCTGAATTGTCATGTAGAAATCAAAGTGTAATTGTTACATGAAGAATGCATAACTTATTCTTTGTGCCATGTTGTTATGTATCATATTGATTGTCAACTATACTTATATAATTGTTTGTGCTATTACATTTTAGATCCTGCCACAGGTACAGAAGAAGGCACAAAGAAAGCAGCCACCAAGAAACCCCTTTTCAGGATAGACTATGATGAGGTCATCGACTTTGACAAATATTTCAATGAATCAAAAGTAAGTATTAATATTGGAAAGTATACCAACCTAACGTGGCTAGACATGGAGGATCATAAGAATACATACATGTAGTTTTTGCCCATATAACCGTCTAACTGTGATTACTCTCATTGGAAACATGGGGAGGTACTTGCAAATTTGGTCAAAGATCAAATTTACCAATTGTCTAATATTTCTTGACTTGAAAAATTCAACAAAGCATTTTCAGTGATCAAACTCTGAATATTTACAGATGTCGCTAATTATAAAGCAATCTGGAAAAGGAGTGAATCCCCAACCTTACACAACAATTGAGCTGAAATTCAACTTGCTGCCCACTCGTACCTTACCACTGTGTTTCAAGAGTTTGTATGCTCCTCACTCAGATTTTGCACCATCAGTCACATTCAATGCGTTTCTAATGTTACACATCAATTGATTCTTACCATCATGATACCACTTGAAAAGGTTTCCTGGTAGCAGACAAAACATTTTTGTTCTATCAATTCACAATTATTATGTCATTGTTTTGTCTACCATTGTTCTAGGCAGCGACGACGTTGTCACAGCAAACACTGAATAAGTACAACAGGAGTGAGTTGACATTACCAGACACAGATGAAGACTACAAGGCAGCTAGTCTCTTTCAGTTATTCCTCAGACCCAACTTTGTGGTAAGTTTTAGAATGCAACTGATTCCAGATTGACTGGTCACCACAGCATATCATAAGTTTCCATTTCCCCTGACCTGCTTAGACAAAATCCTGTCTTGAGTCAAGATTTATTGGTTACTCATAGCTTGTGTCAAGCTATAACTCAAAGACCTATGGAAATACAGTCAAACCTACTGTGGCAACCACTTGTTTAGAAAGACCACCTTTTTATAAGGACCACTTTTCTGGTCTCCCTTGTGCAGTCTTTGCACACAGGTTTCACTGTTGTAGTCTACAGCACTGATTCTTCAGACTCTGGTTTGTTGACGACTGACAAGGGTTTGTGCCTGCCAATTAAACAACCATTCATCCTCCCTCACAACATTCAAATTCAAATTGTATTAAACAAAACAAATTACAAAACATTGTACAAATAGTACATAAAATCCAATAGATATAAAATCCAAATTACAAAACACATGATTTAAAGCATAATAGCAGAAAGGAGGGGGCTCCTCTTGTTACTTCTACTTTTCCAAGTGTGGTTGCGATATACAATTGTTCTCCTAAAAATTCAGTGATGCCGATTTGTCCAGTTTTGCCCATTTGTTTCATTCCCCCCTTCCCCCCAAATATGTGCTTTATTGTTTTGTCACTTGTCTTCTTTGTGCAAAATGATGATGACAGCAAGTAATGTGTAATCAATTAAAGGGATCCCGAAATCGAATTAATAATGGCTTTCATTATGAAGAAACACCTTGACTTGTAAACAATTCGCCCTTAGATTCTTCATAACCCTTATCGTTTTAGCAAAAAATGGAAATTACTGGCCAAAAATGGTGAGGTTTGGGTTCACTGATTGATCGGCCGCTGAAAAAGTTGATTCAGTTGTTCTATTCTTCATAGAACACAATGGTAACTCTCAGTAAATTTTAAGGAGCATTTGATACATGTTGATCCCTGAATTAAAAACTGAATTGTTTATTCATCATCCGTATATGACATTTGTTTCTTCTTTCTGTATATTTTTGTCTTTATTTTCAGGTCAAACGTCAACTGGCCAATAACAGTGATTCTGTGGATGACGGTATTGAGAGTTATGACTATAACAATGAGAATGACTGCGCCAATTTCTGCCCTGCAGCGGGGGGTAAATGTTTCTCCTCATGGATCCGGGTGATTCTGGATTGATTGGAGTCTGAGGAAAATGCATGTTATACTCAAATAAAACATTGAATGGATGAGAGACAGTTGAAATAAATTCTTCTAGGAAGATACAAAGAAAAAATCAACTATTTAATTCTTAACATGTTGTTAGCACAATTTTGTGCCATGAATAGTAACCTTTTGATCAGTGCTATAAGAGTAAACATCATGGCGCTATATATACCTCCACCAAACAAAGTTTGAAGAGGGTATATAGGAATCGGTGTACAGTCGGGCAGTCGGTTGGTCCATTGCAAAACTTACTGATCAAACTGCTTCCTCAGTTTTTTGACCAATGCTCATGAAATTTGGCACACACATTGATTTTGGGATGTGCAAGACATTTTTTGGATGTGTCGGAAACTGCATTTCTACGGTAACAGTATATCATAATATGGCAATAAATCAGGAAATTATTGGGGATAAAAAATTTTCCTCATTTTTTTTTTCAAGCAATCCTCTTGAGATTTGGCATACACGTTGGTCTTGGGATGATAATATCCAAGACATATTTTTAGAATGTGTTAGAAACTGCATTGTCATGGTAACAGCAAAATACAACTAATGAGGAAACATTGGAAATTGATACAACCGTGTAAAAGTTGCTCAATGTGGCACTGTTCAATAAGGCTTGACACATAAAGAGTTAATTATACAAAATGGGAAATAATGACATCTTTATCGAAGATTTGCATCAAGCTCCAACCACCATTTAGTATACAAATATGTACGGCCATTGAGCGGCTCTAGTTAAAAATGTAGGCCCGAGTGATGATAGTACTATTTTGCTGAGGGGCCGTTGGTTACCGTATAGAACAGTGCTTGTAACCCCAAGACATTAATGAAAAAAAGAGTAAAAAAGTTATAAAAGCAAAACTGTAGCGTGGGTTTTGAACCCGGGTCACACGCGCAATAAACTCTAAGCGACGTGACATGCGCGCTATCCAATGTAGCCACACAACGTGACTTGACAAGCGTCGTGTTCTTTAGCTATATGAAGCAAGAGTTCCGAAAATTCGTGGAATATAATATAGCGTCGGGCGTATGTGTTGCTAACCCAGAATTCACACTCGCTCAATTTATAGCGAACAATTTAATTTCATTATTCCCAACTAACTGTCGATGATGGTAATCGGCGACACGAAATGAGCCGGACTTGACATTCGCTCCCGCATTCGCTACTGTGCAATCGTGACATGTGTAGCATAGCTGTAGCTCCTGCCACAGCGCAGGGAGCGGCACGACGAAATATATAAAGGTTGATTGTGAAAAAACTAGGACATGATTTAATGAGTAAAATGCATAATATCAACAGGGAATTACATACCTTTCCGATAGTGTTACATTTATGGCACCATTGTTTAAATTTCATAATAAAAACTCAACCATTTCTCATTTTTTCGTGTTTTGGTGTGCGGTGATTATTCGCTGCTGGCATAAGCCAGCATAGCTAACCTCTGATTGGCTAAATGCCGACAGATCGAACAAATCGTGGAGCAAATCAGATTGCGAAAAGTACTATTTACGGCTTGAAGACTATATTATGGATTTTGAAGTACTATTTACGGCTTTGAAGTACTATTACGCTCTGAATACTATTTACGTCCGAAATAGGTACTTTCTCACGGACTCGCACGGTAGTGTGTTTATTTTTCATCATGTGTCATACTTTTAACCAATCAATGAACAAGAATATATGAATACAGTTTATAATAACCAATATTCATCTGATTTCCTCTCAGGTTGGTGATGATGATGATGATAACAGCCAAGGGGGAGGCAGTATGACGTATGACTTCAGCAGCGTCGGAGGCACTGACCTGAGCCAGACCTCGGCCGGTAGTCACAGTGGCTTCCTAAACAACAGTGTCTTTGATGCCACCATGTTACAAGGAGACCGTCTGGTGGCACAGCCACACAAGGTGAGGTTGTCTAGACTTTGAGATTGTCCTTTTTTTTGGGAGGGGGGGGGAGGGGTTTAATCCCAAAGTCAGCACTGTATGATGCATCATGCAGTTAACCAATGTACCGTTGTATGCTGTGGTACTGCGATGTGTAGCACCCTCTTGGGTCCACTACAAGTATAGTTGTAAAGTTATAATGCTGGTGTTACATCGGTGCACAACATACAAACATAAACTGACAAAAAGTCATGTGGAAATAATTGTGAAGTTGTGATTTTAAAGGCCTTTAGTGTTGTACAATGAGTACTTAATCAAACATTTTGCAGAAGAGTTTTCAACAGTGATAAACACACTACGAAAATAATGTTTAGATGGTTTGGTAAGCCAAAGTAAGTGCTAAAAACAAAGAATAAAAAACAAAATGGCAGATTTCTGTTTGGTACCCCTGGGTACCATTGAAGTCATATTCCCCAGGCTATTTTGAAACTGTATAGCCCAGGTTGGAGGGGGGGGGGGGCAGAAACCTTGAAAATGTTCTTGATGTTAAAGTTTGTTTTTGTTTTTGTTTTTTTAAACAGGGACTGCTTCAAATCTTGCCATATTTGTGGAGAAAAAGTTTACACAACATTTTATGTTCAGGGTCCATAGGGTGCTGGAGGAAAGCTGTGGTGATAAACTGTCACACTCATCTCCAAGTTACATGCATATCAAACACACTAATACATTCAATGATTTTAATAACCCCCCCCCCCAAAAAAAAAAAAATAAATAAATAAATAAATAAATAAATAAAAATAAAATAAAAATAAAAATAAAAAAAATAATAATAGTAATAATAAATAAATAACTAAATAAATTAATGAATTAATTAATTGATTAATAAATTTAAAAAAAATAAATAGAAAATAAATAAATAAATTGAATAAATAAATGACATAAATAAATGAAAATAAATAAAACTAAAACTAGATAGATAGATGAAATAACAATTACCACATATCACATAAGTGTTCCAGTTAATTGAAAAATAACCTATGTGAACATATCACATGCAAGATGTAGATTTTGTTAAATGCCATTTTAGTTTGTTATTTAGATCATTAAGAATAACGAGCAAAAAATTCCAAGTAAAGTAATGAAGTCATCCAAAATCATCTCGCAAAGAAATGCCTGGGTATGTGATATTCTGTCATATATTTAGTAGAATTAGGATTCTGTAGATTCAACAAATTAATCAGTTCTACCTGCTTCACATCTCGTAGGTGAACAAGATTGACATCCAGTATGCCAGGACAGCCAAGAGGATGGACGTCAAGAAACTCAAGACCCACATGTGGGGCTTCCTGACCACTCCTGAAACTGACAAGGTACGTCTACAGTCACATACATTACCCTAATGAGTCCTAATATGAAAATATTTCACTATGTGGTTTCATAACTGGGTTTTTTTTTAAAGTATCGCACATCTTTTGAGATTGTCATAAAACTTGGCATTAAACTTATGTTAATGCTTTTACACGTGTGTATAGATTTGCCTGAAATCATGCTTAGGAAAATGGGATCTAAAGATTTGCTATTAAAGTGAAGACATTTCATGTTCATGAGGCTTTTGGGCATTTTGTTTAGTACGTAGATTGATCATGAGTTTGTGTTCACAAACACTAATCCACTACATGAATGTGTTGATGTCCTATCATCATTGAACACTTATTTATTTATTTATTTATTTATTTAAATATTTATTCATTCATTTATTTGTACTTATTCAGTTTACTTGTTATCCCCTCGCCCAACGAAGTCGGGAGGGGATATAGAAACGCCACCGTCCGTCTGTCCGTCCGAAACACTGGTTTCCGTTCGATAACTTTAGTAATGTTTGATGGATTTTAATGAAATTCGTTATGGAGGTACATGATATCAAAATACAGCCCACGTTTGGTTTCAGAGGTTGTAGCTCAAAGGCCAAAGGTCATAGCTCATTAAATGTGAAAACTGGTTTCCGTTCGATAACTTCACTAATATTTGACAGATTTTGATGAGATTTGGTATGAAGGTTTCCACATCTAAAGTCTGCAGTAAACTGAAGCAAATATAGTTTCAGTTGAAAGACTTTACTTAAGTTTACTATGACATATTGAATTTGAACAAAAGCAAGGGACAAATTCTAATTTTGTGGATACTACAAACATTTCAAAGTAGGTGGAGAAACTCTTTGTCACCCCAAATGGTTTAATATACAGGGTTGTAGGTTGCAAATACTGAAAATAAAGATAGTTTACCCTAGAAAATACCTGAATTCATTGATGAAAAGGTAATTTTCCCCACTTATATGTTTACACGCATTTGTCAGTGAAATGGTGGTCAAATCTTGATCTTGTCATACATAGTATTAAAATACAATTTCATTTTGGATTATGTACACGTATGTCAAAGGTCATAAGCTCATTAAATATGTAAGAATAGCTAATTACAAGTTCCATTCAATGACTTAGTAATGTTAGACAGATGTTGATCTTCAAGTATATGCCAAAGGGCAAAGTTAACACTGCATTAAATATGCATATGTATGCTATATGTACCCGGCGCTTTTCGTTGTCCTTGTT
Source organism: Eucidaris tribuloides (assembly GCA_001188425.1). Taxonomy (NCBI): domain Eukaryota; kingdom Metazoa; phylum Echinodermata; class Echinoidea; order Cidaroida; family Cidaridae; genus Eucidaris; species Eucidaris tribuloides. The sequence continues at coordinate 42,659 of JZLH01S0599457.1, forward strand.
TATTTGATTAATTTAATTTACTCACTCAAGTTTTTTATGTACTTATTTATGTATTTATTTATATCAGTTCAAAGTAGTCCCCTCAGTTTAACATCTTTCCAGGGGAGCCCCAAATTACAATAAAGCCTTGTCAGTGTAACAAAATCTGTTGATTTTAAACTTTTTCAACTACCATTCAGGAAAACATCAACCAAGAATCAGAAAAGGGCCTTGATGCTGTGGCTGGTACACAGTCCTTTTGTGACATGTACTCCACACTGCCGGATAAACTCAGCAGAACCATGGCTAAGAACCTCAGCATTCCCATTGCGTTTGTTTGTCTACTTCATCTGGCCAATGAAAAGGTGAGACACAGGCCTGTGTTGAATTAAAATAATTAATTTCGAAAGTACTGGAGTATGATGTCACTCTGGTTCAGAAATATGTGTGGACAATTACAGAACCAGGTGTAGTGCATTCCAGCTGGTTGTGTCTACCAGTGGGAGAGCTGCAGTCACACTGAGTTATGGTTTGGCAGTTGTCTCCACATTTTTTCTAACCAGTTGGACATCGTCACTTCTGCTCTGTATTATATTATGTTTATGTAATTCATTTGAATATGTAGTTTGCTAAAAAGTGTAACAATTTTGAGTTCTACGAGTTTTGAGTTGAACGAGCAAACACAAACTTGTACTCTCACACTGTTTTTAACTGCAAAAATATGAAAAGCATGCGAATGCATGCACTAGCGAAGTACTTTATACTGAAGATTGTATATTTTGGATTAACTGACGGGACATTAAAACATGCAAAAATGATCGAAACATCTTAAAATATTGAGTTTTTGTCAACTACACTGGCACACAAATTATAGGAAGATTGGAGTTTTAAATTTGAAAACTTGTTCTATGCACTACTCCCAACAAAAGTGGTCGAAATCAATTAAAAATGATAAACGTGCAGCAAACTGTGAATTTAAAGCATATAATTTGATATTAAATATGACCTCATAAAACTGGGTGCCTGTGATACGAGAATTTACAAATGGTGGAGTGCAGACTTAGTGCATGGCAACTTCTTAAGCAGTGGAATGTTACGCAGCGTGAATTGTGTAAGGTTTAGAACTCAGCATATGTTTGCAAATAAATTACTTAAGAAGTCTTCCAACTGCCTATTAGCAAGCTACCAACTGCTTACCGTCTAAAAATTACCGGTGCTAATCGCTGGTCTTCTTCAGTACCGGGCGCGGCACTTGTGCTCGGGGGACAACTGTTTTGCGATCATAAAACAGCATAAACTTAATCTCATTTCAGCCAGCTAAAAGTAAAATAATTTCCATACAGTTATGCATTTTTGGCTGAAAAACACACTTTGCATTGTATTGTTGTACACAAAATCACGTTTTGAGCAATTTAGGTAATTGCATGTTATGGTAAACTAAAAAAGTCGCGCAGCGGTGCGCGTACGCGTACGGTAGAAGGAGGCCATTTTGTTTTCGGGAAAATGGTACTTAAATGATGCGGCGGGAATGTACGCCGGGTTACTGAAAGGGTAAAAAGGCAGTGAACTTGCGCGACATGGTCAAAAAATTGGTCGCACAGGCTCCGGTGCGGAGAGAGGGAGGAGAGTGGAGACGGAGAGTTGGCGTCGTAATCACAGAAATTTGTGTCGGGGAGGGGGCCATTATGCCCCCCCCCCCCCCCCGCCCGGGCCAGCACGGCAACGGACCCCAGCGACGGCTCGGACGCCCGCCCCCAAGGCGACGTTGGCGCCCCGCCCCCCCCCCGAGGTGAATTAGTAGGGTTAAACTTAACAGTTTGTACCCATGGTACATTGTTTCTTAAAACTATGATAAATAAATGAGTGAGTTATGTGTGGAGAAGTGTTGTGAATGGAGTCAATTTCAAGGTGCGGTATGATTAGTATTATGTGTTTCATTTTTAACACATGGTGTGAACGTACACAATGTGGATTTCTGTGTTGTTTGCCCGGAGGTGTGTCCTGCTGATGCAAGTCTATTCATTCAAACAGTTCTACTGTCATATGTTTGCATTCATATCTACCATACTTTTTATTTTTCTATTCTGTCATTTATCAATCCTTCTATTTTTTTTAGTAATGCTGCATATTGTAACGTTATTGGTGGGGTAGTTGTGTTGGTGGTGGGAGGTGGTGTAGTGTAGGGATTTATTGTTTTGGTGTAAGGCCATCATAATATAATTTTCTCTAGGCCTTATTTCAATATTTCATTCATGAACTATGTCGGAAGTGTGATAAGAGGATTTAGTTGCGGGATGGAAACGCCGCG
>JZLH01S0599457.1:44970-56028 GCA_001188425.1 Eucidaris tribuloides
TTTTGAAGTCATATTCCCTGGCTATTTGAAACTTGTATAGCCCAGGTTTGGTAGGGGGGGAAGGCAGAAACCTTCGAAACATGAATTCATTGGATGTTAAAGTTTTGTTTTTTAGTTTTTGTTTTTTTAACAGGGACTGCTTCAAATCTTTGCCCATATTTGTGGAGAAAAAGTTTACACAAAACATTCTATGTGTTCAGAAGGTCCATAGGTTTGCTGGACAGAAAGCTGTGGATAAACTGTCACCAACTCATCTCAAGTTACATGCATATCAAACACACTTATTTATACATTTTTCAATGATTTTTAAAATACCGCCCCTTTCCCCCCCAAAAAAAAAAAAATAAATAATTAAATAAATAAATAAATAAAAATAAAATAAAAATAAAATAAAAAAAAATAATAATAGTAATAATAAATAAAATTTCTAAATAAATTAATGAATTGATTAATATGATTAATAATTTTAAAAAAATAAATAGAAAAAAATAAATAAATGAATAAATAAATGGACATAAAATAAATGAAAATTATAATAAAACTAAAAACTAGATAGATAGATGAAATAACTAATTACCAATATTCAACTAAGTGTTCCAGTTAATTGCAAAAATAACCTATGTGATACAATTATCACATGCAGATGTAAGATTTTGTTAATGCCATTTATAGCTTTGTTATTTAAGGATCATAAGAATACGAGTTAAAATTCCAGTAAAAGCTAAATGAAGTCATTCCAAAATCATCTCGCAAAGAAATGCTCTAGGGTATTGTGTATTCTGTCATTATATTTTTAGTAGAATTTAGGATTCTGTAGATTCAACAAATTAATCTTAGTTCTACCTGCTTCACATCTCGGTAGGTGAACATAAGATTTGATCCAGTATGCCAGGACAGCCAGAGGTATCCAAGAGGATGGACGTCAAGAAACTCAAGACCCACATGTGGGGCTTCCTGACCACTCCTGAAACTGACAAGGTACATCTACAGTCACATACATTACCCTAATGAGTCCTAACATGAAAATATTTCACTATGTGGTTTCATAACTGGGTTTTTTTTTTAAGTATCGCACATCTTTTGAGATTTTCATAAAACTTGGCATTAAACTTATGTCAATGCTTTTACTCGTGTGTATACATTTACCAGAAATCATCCTTAGGAAAATGGGATCTAAACATTTGCTATTAAAGTGAAGACATTTCATGTTCATGAGGCTTTTGGGCATTTTGTTTAGTACGTAGATTGATCATGAGTTTCTGTTCACAAACACTAATCCACTACATGAATGTGTTGATGTCCTATCATCGTTAAACACTTATTTGTTTATTTATTTATTTAAATATTTATTCATTTATTTATTTGTACGTATTCAGTTTACTTGTTTATTTGATTAATTTAATTTACTCATTTAAGTTTTTTATGTACTTATTTATGTATTTATTTATTTCAGTTCAAAGTAGTCCCCTCAGTTTAACATCTTTCCAGGGGAACCCCAAATTACAATAAAGCCTTGTCAGTGTACCAAAATCTGTTGATTTTAAACTTTTTCAACGACCATTCAGGAAAACATCAACCAAGAATCAGAAAAGGGCCTTGATGCTGTGGCTGGTACACAGTCCTTTTGTGACATGTACTCCACACTGCCGGATAAACTCAGCAGAACCATGGCTAAGAACCTCAGCTCATTCCCTTCATTGCTGCTTAGTATTTTGTTTGCTCGTACTTCATACTGGCCAAAATGAAAAGGCTGGACTACATGGGCCTGTGTTGAATTGATAATATATTAATTTCGAGACTAGTACTGCGGATAGTATTGATGTCACTCGTCCTTGTTCCAGAAATTATGCTGTGGACAATTACTAGGAACCTACGGGTGTACTTGGCTGCATTTCCAATCCTGCTGTGTTGTGTCTACCACTGTGGGATGAAGCTGCAGTTGTCACTGCAGTTATGGTTCGGCAGTTGTCTCCACATATTTTCTTAACCTAGTTTGACGTATCGTCACTTTTCTGCTATGTATTATACAGTCGGCATTGTGGTCCCAGAAAAAAGGAAAGCCGACTGATCATTTGTATGAGGATCAATTTACAAATATCTTAAGACACAAGTTACTGAAAAATATGTTGTACAATGGTAGTCGACAAGCATATTTTCTCTCTTTCATTTGGATGACGGAAGTCACAGATTAGTTATTCCACATCACGCATGTTGCTGAGCAAAGAAATAATAAGAAGGGACACAGGCTATAAAATATTTGCACGCGACCAAAATTTGACTAAAATTTCAAACTTTCATAGCCGTTGAATAGTTTATTTCTGCCTTAGTATTTCCGACATTGAAGTCGCACCATTTTGAAAAGCTGAGTTTATTCTTTCTTTTCATTATGATACCACATTTGGTGAAAAAAATTAGCATTGCGATTCGAGTAGAAAAGATCAATTTGAAAAATGTATGTATGCTTTCTAGGAAAGTCGTTCCAAATGCTATCATGTTAACCGTTTATCTTGGAATTGGCACAGGTCCAGGCAAAGCAATAAAATTACCCCCTTTTTACGCAACGCAGGCACACTCTGCGGAGCTTATTTTGTGTCGATCTCCGCTGAGCCCAAGATTTATGTGATAGTCAGTGCCGTGGCGTGATCCTTATGTTCTGCTTCGCTCTCGTTCTTAAATTATTTATTTATTCACTTTTAAAAAGATCACCCTGCGTAAATCTAGGCCATGCTTTAATTTTATTCTGTTCTCCGCGCCATACATAAATTTTATTTTAATTTTTTACGTGCCTGAGGTTGTCATTATAAATATCTATGTAGGAAAATTCTGAATTTTTACGTTCATCTTGTTGATTTATATTTTTTAAAAAACAGATTACATTTTTTACTATTGAAAAATGGACTCATAAGATGAGAATATACGCGCTTTGCTCGGTGAATGAAATTTTGTGGTTCAGCCCACCAATATCCATTGTTTTAGTTCACATTATCTAATATTGATCGATTGCAATAAAATAGTTAATGTATCAATATGAAAGAAGTAGGAACTGAGAGGCTTGTTACAATCATACCTATTTAGTTGATAGATAGAAACTAATTCGATTTATGGCATAAGAATATTTTTGCTGATTGTAAATCCGGTTTCACTTTTTTACTGAGACTACACTGTGTTTTTATGTTATATGTTAATTTATATTGAAATATTTAGTTGTAGCTTAAAATAGTGCTAACAATTATTGCGGCTTTCTACGATGTTTTTGAGTTTGAACCGCAGCAAACACAAACTTGCTACTTTCACACTTATTTTTAACTGCCAAAAAATATGAATAAGCCTATTTGCGGGCATGCTATGCATAGCACTATGCCGAGTACTTATATGAAGCATATGCTTATATTTTGGATTAACTGCCACGCGACATTAAAACATTGGCAAAAAATCGACTTCGAAACAATTCTTAAAATAAAATATTGATTCTGTTTTTCTTTGTTCTAACTACATCTAGCGACACACAATTTATTATGGAGATCTGCTGAGTTCTAATTGAAAACTTTGTTCGTGCACTACTCCCAACAATTATGTTCGGTCCTTATGAATATGTGTTAGCAATAACTGTGATTGAAATTTAGCATTATTTGATAAATGCAACAACTGTTGGGTGCCTGTAGATCCGAAATTTACAATAATTGATAGCGATCTATAGTTGCCAGGCTAGGGCATGCGTGAAGTCAGGGTACGGGGGGCGCCTAGGGAGGGCGGGGTTCTCGTCGGCCGGCGGTTCGTGGGGACTCAGGGAGGCTGCGAGTAGTATTGCTGGCCATGGAACTTTCTTAGCCAAGTGGAATGTTACGCAATTTCCACTTTGTTTAGCGTTTAGAAGTCATTGATATGTTGGTGCATAAATAACAAGCCAGTATCCACTTCTTATTTTTACAGCTCGCCTGCCTTAATCCGCTAAAAATACCGGGGCCTATTTCGTTCTGCTCTTCTTTATTTACCGTGGATGTCCGGGGCGTGGCGCGCGGGGGGGGACTTTGTCTCTGCGCTAGCACACTTTTTGCGATCATAAACAGCATTAACCTTAGTATCCATTTCAGCCTAGTTCTAAATAAAGTAAATATAATCATTACATTTATGAGATTTTTGTCCCCTGATCCATACAGCAATTTAGGCCATTGATTTTGTACACATAAATCACGGTTTTGTAGCAATTTCTGGAGTTTGGGCACTGTATGTACTAAAGTCGCGCAGTCCAGTTCGTAACGGCTTACTGCGATTTGACTCTTTTTTCGAAAATGGTCTTAAATGATGCACGTGGGTACTTGAGAAGTTAAAAAGCCACCTGTGAAATTAGACGCGCATTTCAAAAATTTATCGGCTCATTGCAGGCTGCGTAAAATCCCACAATTAATTGTCCGAGGGGGGGGCTGGCCATTATGCCCCGGCCCCCCCCCTCCCCCCTCAGCCCCCCCTCCGCTCCCCTCCCCCCAGCGTATTTATTAGGGTTTAAACTTAACGCAGTGTAACCCATTGCCGTACATTAGCTTTCAAAAAACATGTAAAAATGATTTGGAATTATTGTGAGAATTTGAATGGAGTCATTTCAAGTGCATGGATAGTAATTTGTGTTTCATTTTAACACATTTTGGTTACACACAATGTGATTTCTGTTTTGTTTGCCTTGACTGTATCAAGTCATGCATTCAAGACAGTTCTACTGTCATAGTTTTTGCCAGTCATTCTACCACTTTTTGTGATTGTTCATTCTGTCATTTTATCAATCCTGCGATTTTGTTTTTATCTTCCAGAGTTTACGTGTGAAGGTCGGCGATGGCCTTGATGATCTGGTCATCAGTCAGGACTAAATGTGAGGCAAAGATAGTGGACGATCTCTTTTAAAGATTATGTAAATTATGCATCCAAATTTGAATTAGTGTGTAAATATTGCTTCAAAATACTTTAATCTTTTCACCTGATATTCTTTAGAAATATGTTTTTATTCCTGAAACCGGTATCATCTTTTTTTTTTAAATTGTTTTTCACTTGTTTTATATTTGTAAAAGAAAAAAATGTAAATAAGCATCTGAGTAATATCTTTGACATTGCTGTGTATGATACTGAGTCTCATCGTAAATTTGGTTGATTTTAAGTATGATGCCATTCAAATCTCTTCACACGAACATCTGTTGTACATGGTGTATACTGATGGTGCACTAGTTTATCCATGTAAATTTTTAATGGGATACTGATGGTGAGCTAGAAAAAAATGGACAATTTTACACAGTAACGTCTATGATTTTTTTCAACATTAAAGTAATGCACAGAATTATAACGTACTATGCCCCCAAGACTTCTCATCATTTTGTTTTTAGTTAAACTATACATGTTAACAAGAATTATGCCATTAAAAGAAAATGAAACTTCTTCATAAATCCTTCACACAGGGTACCTGTAAGCTAAAAAAAAGTTAAAATCAGGAAGTGTGGTATTTTTAATTTAAAAGCTTGTCTTTGTTTTAATGAATGAAAGGTTTGCAGAAACATTTTGTGATGCCAAGTTTGTTTGATGTTCAATTCTGTATTTTCAAATTAATGACAAATCAGATCAAATGCTTACTCTTTTTCTTTTCTTTTTTAATGGCTCAGAAAAAAGAGTGACCTAATAGGACGTGAACCCAAAACCTACCGATATCTGGTCAACGGTACTACCAACAGGCTGTGCTGGGTAACGGCAATGCCACGGTTTAAATACCCGAGAATCAGTACTTATGTCTGAACTCATTGATATATCATAAGTCCCATAAAAGATCAAGCAATTGATCTAAGTTATCATTAATTTGATAATACAGAAATGAACAGCAAATTTGCTTGGCATTGTCTGTGTTTTATAAATAATTTCACAGCTTGTAGAGTTTTAGCTCATTAGTAACCAAAATGTTAAAGAATTACCTTGCCATTTGGATATTTTCTTTATCAGAAATTTTGTGCCATAATCAATATGTTAAACCAAGATTTACCAAGGTTAACAAATCAGGAATCCTTCACTATTGCCTCCCCTTGTTTTTCCCGGTACAGTGAAAACTTTGTACAGTGGCCACCCACAGAAAACAACAAACATGTGGTCTTTATAGACTGGTGGCTGCTATAGAAAGGTTTTAAAACATATAATATGTCTCCTGGGGAATCTTTTCAGTGGCCAGTAAAACATATTTGACTACATCAGTTTGATTTGAAAGTTTATAAATCTGCAGTTCACTTGTTAGATCTAGTACTTATGGATTAATTAGATATCATATGATAGTGCAAAGACAGCATATTTAAAGGTATATAACTGTTTGTTTTTGACAAGATATATTCAGCTAAAATATTTTGCATTTGTTAAACATATTGTTTAATAGGTATTAGCATTCAGTGGGGAAATAATACGTAAATGGAAGTCAGTGGCAAAATTAGGATCAATGATTTCTAGACATAGTATATAACCAGGCTGGAAGAATTTGCCTTGAAAACGATGAAGAGAACAGAGCACATGAATGTTTGTGCCAGCACTGAAGTAAAAGAATGACTGTGATGGAATTGAACCTATGCATGCCAATGCAGTAAATTTGTTGTCACAATGATATAAGAAAAGCAAATGAATATCACAACTTTCACAGCAAAACTATTTGATTCTAGAATCATTTCCATTCCAAAAGAGGACAGCTTCCAGTTTTGCTATTTCAAAAAAAAATCAGTAACAACCAATTATAAGAACCCTTTAGTTCTAAAAGGTGATGATTTATATAGTCTAGTATACTATCACTGTGTCATCACCATCTCACAAGACTTCATACACATTCACAAATAACATATGCATAAGGTATTCATAAATACTTTATATTTTAATAATTATTTTCACCAAGATGCTATCTTACTGTGCCTTTAAATTTGTAAAGAAATTGTATATGCAATGTATATATGCTATCCAAAACCAGTGGGTATATCTTCATATCAATGTATTACAGTAATCAAACTGTATTAAAATTCATGTAAATATAAAAGTAACATGGGCCATAAACATGTACAGTGTACAATTCTTTTTTTTTTTTTGGTCAAATTTAGCTTTGAATATCAGTATGAAAATTATTATTGTTCACAGCGAACATCTTCACAAGTTTTAATAATTTTAACATATTTGTAATAATAAAATTTCTTTGCTGAATATTGTATTTATTGTTGTGATACACACTCTGAAAATATATAGTATTTTAATAATATGCAAAACAACATTGGAGCAAAAATTATATAAAGATCGTAGAAAAAAAAAATCAGCATTATTACTCTTTTTTGCTGTACTATTTTGTACTATTTTTAGTGGTAGTTGGAGTTGAATTGGTAGGTGAAGAACTCAAAGTAATATATCTTCTCCTTTTATTAAAATTTGCTTTTGGGGAAATTAATTTACGTTTTAATGATTTATTTTGTGATATTTTATCTGATGTGTGATATTTGCTGGTAGGAATTGGCAACCATTGTTTCATGTTTATCTCTTAAATATTTCATATTATGTAAATTTAGACTATGTGCATGTATGTAAATAAATGTATATAACAAGCACCTTATTTGTTGTCATGTCTTATTTTTTATTTTTTATTATACATTTAGGGATGAGTTGTTCTTGTTGTCGGGTTTTTTTTTTTGCTAACTACATGTATGTTACAGAAATATTTTTCCAACACGTTTAACCATGAAAGTAGACACTGCAGGAACTCTAAATGTTTATGCATCAACTTTCAACGTGATTTTGACCTGATGCAAGAACAATTTGCAAAAGTTTATAAACCCTCAGTGCCTCATCATATACATCTTAGCACATATTTAGCAAATGTTCACTCAAATCCCCCCCCCCCAAACACACACACAAACAAAATCTGTAGGAGAATAATGAAACTGAGACTTCAAGCGGAATGAAACCAGGCATGTGTGTGCATTACAGAAAATACAGAACAATAAAAGAAAAAAAAACCAATATTAAAAGTTTGAGCAAATTTGGCTGAACCTTTTAAGAGTTGGGAATGTTCAAAGTTTATTAAACCCTTAGGAATGATTCTTTAATTGCCAGCTCTGCCACTTTTTATGTGAATTCCTTATTGGTTTTGCGCAAAATGTTTACTGTTTTTTATATTCATCAAAATAATCCAATTTCTGTGTGCTTGTTGAAGTGTGTAGTATCAAAAATAATTTAAATAATATTTAAATAAATAATGTCCCCTCAGTTACATCTTGAAAAAATTAAAATATGTTAATATATGTTTATGAAACCATTAGGGTGAGTTCTCCACACCTTCATTGCAAAAAGGGCCAGAGCTGCCAATTTAGGGATTCTCCACAATGGGGATTTAATGAACTTTGAATAGTCATAAATCCTGACCGGTTCAGCCACATTTGTTCGAACCTTCGCCATTTTCTTTCTGTTATTGTTCTGCATTCTCTGAATTCTGATAGATGTCTGGGATTCATTCCTCTTTATAGTAATAGGCTAACACTGTGGAGCTTCAGATTAAAAAATTGTCAAAGTTTGCTATCTGAGCTACATAGTAGTGTTTGAATGGACAAGTAAACACCCTAGAATACAAAAAGTTGGGAAATTTATGCTGCTACTGGCAAGATATGAATGAATAAACAATTAGTACTTGGGGGCAAATACAAAATAGCCTAGATCCACACACAGTAAGTCTATGGGAGGAAGTGGGCAGGTGAATCTGGTCAACTTATGATTTTCACTTTTTTGAAGCACTAAATAATCATTTTGAAATACAATTTTTTTCAGGGCTTTATTTTTAGACCTTATCAAAGACACTTGGAGCATGGAAGATTATGTAGGTCACAAATTTTTTTAACTGTGGTAAATGTTAGCCAGTGGCTTTAACCCGTTGGCTACAGGAACCAGATGTGCCATGTATTAAATCTATGGGAAGTACAGAATCTTGGGGGCAATGGGTTAACTTAAATGAGGACAGTAAGGAAGTAGTTGACCATAATCTTTTGAATACGGGTGTATGACCAAATTTGCATTATTTTTTAAGGGAGTTGAAAAGTAAGATTTGCTGATAAACATTTGGTAAAAGTTTAGCAGCTAAAACACAAAACCACAGCAATATTAATTCTGATTTGGGAATTTATACCAATAAAATATGAAGTGGGAGGGGGTGTCAATACCCAAGTTCCTGTCTAGATGGGGATAGTATTTGACAAATCAAAATCAGAAGTGGTAAAATGCAGACTTGCCAAACTCTGCCAAGTAATATGTCAGAGGTTACTGGTATGTAAATTGCAAAAACACCATGATTCATGATCAGAATTTTTTGCCAGCAGATAAATGTTATGGTATTTTATTTGCTGGTACACGGAGTAGGCACTTGATATAACCAAAAAAAGCAGACAAATTACCTTGTTATATTGAAATATTGAGGTTGCAGAAGAATAAAAACACACACAAAATTACAGTTGGGAATGGGAAAATTGCTTTGTTATAATGGGAGTTTTTGATATCAGAGTTCTTTATAACAAGAGCATTATTGTATATTGCATTCCAGTCATATACCCCAGAAGATGTATGCAGGTGAATTAAGAATTACGGAGGAGAAGAAGGGGGAAAAAAAATGAGTACATCTTTTTGCAACACATGTCCCATGCATAGATTTTGTAGAGTTTATGACAAGCAATATTTTGCACTATAAACCAGTGCTTCTCAAATTTTTTTGAACTAGAGGCCTACTTTGATTATCGGAAATTTTTGAAATTTTTGGTAGCCCACTTTACAAATCTTACAAAAAAAAATGATGTCTGAGGAAATGTGACAAATATAAGATGTTGCATGGTAATTATGTACTGTGCTATTGACAGTTGTAATGACAAAAAAAAGAAAGAAATATTCAACAAGTAGTAACAATATGGCTAATTTTCAGTTGTCTTGTCTAAGATCAGAGAGACATTTTTATTTTTTATTTTTTTATCTATATTTCTTCATTTTTTATGGCCAACCTCCCAGCCCACCTGAGAGAGCCTTGTGGATCACCTGTTGAGAAGTGTTGTAAACCATACATTCATGGTTAAAGGCAGGGAATCTCATTTGCACCCCTACCACAGCACAGAAAAAGAACACTCATACCCTTAGGTTATTTATGAGGGACATGTTTGTGAAACCTGAAGATCAGTAATTACCAAGAATTTTAAAAAAGCCCCAAACCAACTGTCAGTTTTATACTGTTTGTTCTATGCTACGAGTGTTTGTCTCAATGAGACAATAGTTCAATCAAAATCCAACAGTCACAGAAATTCCCTTAAAACTGAGTTTCTAGCTCCTATACTTTGCTAAATGCTCTTAGATATTATTTTCTTCCATAGAATATTTACACAATGTTGATTTTTTTACGTATGCAAATGAGACACCCTGCCTTTAAATGACTGGTATGTGTATGGATCAAGACTTGTAGACAGAACAAAAATATGTGTACCTTGTTTATTTTTGTATATAAAAACAAATATAACAAAACAAAGCCCAAAAATGTGCACATGTGGTGAGTTCATTTCTGTTGCACAAACATATTAATAAGAAATATGATACGAAATAAACAAAAAGATATGTCCTTCAACCGAAAGAGGAAGTCAGTATTTGTAGTCATGCTACAAACAATTTTCTTTGATGTCCGGAAGTAATGAACTAAAACTGAAACCCAGTCGTATATCATTAAGTGCTACGTCAGTCATCATCATTATCATCATATTTAGTTGCAAGGTCTTTTTTTATTGCAAATTGCCTTTCTTAGTCTAACGTACTATACCTCCACATAATGTATATCCATTTAGAGGAAATAAATTGTTTTTGATACTCGATGATATTCCATTTCAAAGGACAATTGATATATTTTTGGATGTACCATATTTTGTTACAGTATTGTTATTTTTTGTTTGCTAAAAATGTAATCAAGGGTTATGTTTGTGTTTGCTTTGTTTTGTGCTTAGATTTTTGTGTGTGTTAGTTAAAGTCCTTGGAAACCTTTTTTCCTAGTCTGTAAAGTATTTG
>JZLH01S0599471.1:16056-26869 GCA_001188425.1 Eucidaris tribuloides
TCCCACCCTTCCCCAGACATGAAATGTTTTTTCCCTTCAAGGCAGCTGCTCGCTGGCTGCGCACTCGCTCCAGAGATAACCTGCTAACTTCACTTAAACGCCAGCTATAGCGTGCGCAATATTCATCCCGACAGGTATGTCACATTTATCAAATAAGGGGCTCAGACGGATATAACACAAACGCCCATTATCTGCAATGTTGTTTTACAAATCCCTTTAGAGTGATTCCATCGTTAACTTGGATTGCATGTATTGTCATAACCATCTGAAATGTCTTCCGAAATAATATATTTTTGTGGCTATTTTCATAAGCAAATCTAAGGCTTGGCTGTTAGATTGGTACCCACTTACTTCCGTCACCGTCCTATTCTTATCACCACTACATACTGTTAAAGCTTACTACATGGTTGGACGTGAATTTAGGGTTCTGTATTGTAAAAAAAAAGCAATTCACAAATATATATATAATTTACACCTGTAGTCCGAAACATGATATGATTTATACCTAATTAAGGTATTTTTGTCCCTCCCTCCCCTTCCCCAACATGATTGTTCCCCTCAAAAGCATGCCTCCTGGCTGCGCTCTGCTCCAGAATATACCTCTGTAACTCATTTGAACCAGCTATAAGCGTGGCCCAAGTATCTGTCATCCGACGCATAATTCACATTTATCAATAAGCGTAAAAAAAAAAACTCACGAAAAAGTGTCATTTTGAGATAACGATTGTTTAAAGTTAAAAGAATCGCATAATCACGGGTCTTGTCAGGTGTCTTGAAATTGTAGTGCATTGTACTTAATAGGAAGTATTCCACGTATCAGATGTTAAAGTATGCCCGTCTGTGCAATTCGGGATGAATACAACACTCTAAATAGGTAAGATAACGATCTCCTATGTTATAAATTGATATACTCGAGTTCAATCATCAATCTCGGACGATCTAAAGATAATAGTTAGTCCCTACCTACTAAGTTGTTACCCCACCTTGAAATTAATTATCACCTGCAACAACAAAACGAACGCAGAATGATATTGCGTATTTTATTATATTTCAGCCTAACTTGGGAAATTTTTTGTTCCATTGCATTAACATCTAAGCTATTATTGTATCACTACTACTACTGCTATGAGGAGGCTGGATTTTTGAAAGTGTTCACATATCTAAACATATAACAAGCAAAACTATTTCACCCAAACACGAACAAATTAATTTTCATATAATGTCTTGCTTATTATTTCTGCATGAAAATATAAAAAAGTTGAGAACGTAGATACAGCTTAGCTTACAATGGTAGAGATAGTAGACACCGATAGTAGTCAAACAAAGTTTTATTCTAGCTCTGTTGAAAATTTAGGCGGTATAGAAGTGCTTAGTATTTACGGTAAATGATTATAATTACATCAATATTCTTCAAATGCAAGCAGACACTGCTGCGAATCTGAGCATGATACTTCGCTAGAGAGTATCGTAATTAAAATTACTACCTACTTTGTGAGCTTCTCTCTTCACTTCTTACATATGCAGAGTAGCCCCGCTGGTATGCTTAGATTCCCATAAGAGTACTACCTCACTATAACTGCCACTCATAATCCATATGACAAATTGCCTAAACAATCTGACCTCTCTGCTCACTACTTATAAACTAAAAAAACTAATATCATATACAATATAGTCAAAACTTTGTCGCTCTGTGTAACAATTTAGGATGAAGATAAGTGCTAACCATTAAACTACACATAAAATTGAAAAAACATCTTTGATAATTGTGGCTATGCTATACTTGGTCTGCTAGATACACAAGTGATTGATACGTAATTCTTTTTCGCCTCTGTGTCAAATAACTTTATTTGACCATACTTATAATGGTCGAATCATTCAAATAATAATATTTATCACTTTTTTATCTTAACAACCTAATAGTTGTAGTGATAGTGACTGTGAAAATATATACAACGGCATCGAGTCGTAGCTAAAATGATAAAGTGTGCACACCTTCTCAGTTTTCACAGAAAGTGAGCGGTTAAGCACGTTTATGTCCATTTCCGACCCACTCAATTACAAACAATTTTATGTAAATTTCCTCGCAAATCCATTGCCACATGGCATGTGACTACGCATGTTATGTGTGCCGCATTTGCATTTTCTGTAAATATTAAATTCAGTTCGTCACCCGGATCCATATTATAATCTTCAAATACGAAAAGAGGGTTCTACTAACTTCATTTAATCACTTACATAATTCCACTTGTCCTTTCATCTACAAGTGTAAATTATTTGGGAATTTACTTTGAAACTTAAATACAGTCACAAAATCCTTGTCGTTCTTGAAGATTAAAAAGTTTCCCCAATAATCGTTTGCTTCTTTGCATCACTCACGAGAATTGCCTTTTACTGCATCTATACTTGGATGGAATGCAATTCCTTATAAAAATAAATAGAATGCGTGATTTGCTTACATTTGAATAGCAAAAAGTACAAACAAACCCTCACAGTGTCAAAGACCACTACTGTATGTCTTGTCGTTTAAGCAGCGCTTAAAAACTCCAGCCATCTAAAAAATATAATTTTTGAATGAGATGCTTGGAGTGCCCACCCCCCCCATCGGATTGACCCACGTACCCACTGCAGCCACAGTGGCCACCTGTTTGTCGCCAGAATTCATCTCTTTAAATGTTGAGGAGCATTTTAAAATAAGTGTGAGGCAATACATCACTGCCGTCGAACACAGACATTTTGTGCCTGGCTCCTCAGCACCAATGAAGCCAACACGGCTTACCGGTCTCGTGAGCTGATTGCCCTTCGCTGAAATTGCAACTTCCGCTTGAATATAAGACACCCGGAGGCATAGTGTCAAAAGGATCTCATCCAGTGGATTGTTGGACTTCTCAAACACAAGTGCTCGTCTATACCCATAACAGCCCACAGAACCTACAGCCCAAAACACCATATATGGCCAAACTTTCGCAGTATCGTGATAATACGAAAAAATGAATACATTGGTGTGGTTTATTTTCTATCCAATTTCTTTATTTCTTATTACATTATTAATATAATGAATCATTAAGTGTTCTTATTGATGTATTTATTTAACTTGTTATTTATTTATTCTTATTTCATCTTATTTTTTATTATTTTATCTTTAGTTACTTATTCTTCTTGGTGGGTTGGCCTCGTCCCAGCGCTC
The DNA here is from genome assembly GCA_001188425.1 of Eucidaris tribuloides. Taxonomy (NCBI): domain Eukaryota; kingdom Metazoa; phylum Echinodermata; class Echinoidea; order Cidaroida; family Cidaridae; genus Eucidaris; species Eucidaris tribuloides. The sequence goes on from JZLH01S0599471.1 coordinate 19,241, forward strand.
CAGATCAATAGTACTTTTGCCTTGCCTATGTACGAAATTGCGTTTTGCCTTTACGCTATAAGGCCTACGTTCTGATGTCCTTCTTTAAAAAAGACGGAATGATGTAGCATTTCCAAAGTCATCTAAGATATACGATGCTGCGGTCGTTTGAAAAGTTTTGAATGTCAAGTTTACAATTTTTCTGTAAAAATCTGGCAAAATACCCATATTTTAAAAGAGAAAATATCACCAGTCGGGAGAAACATGGACAAAGTCAATTTTCTGGGTCCAAATTTAATTTCGTATTCATGTTTCTAAGAATTTGGATTTCGTAATAAGCTAGATCCACCCCCTGGTAAGAGTAGTGCATTTCAAACGACAATTTTCAAGATTGCTCAATCGATTGCCATGTAGCGCAAGCCCATAGAACTATCGGGTAGTAACATCGTATTAGCTCCGATGCCTATATACACAGACCGGCGGCAATTGTTGCTAGGCGTCCCACTTCACAACACAGACATCTGTCCGCCGCTCACTACAACCGCGCATCCATCGATACAAGGCTGAATTAACACGCACGGCCACACGTCACGTTAACCGTAAGCCAAAGTCACGTAAATTACATACCCAGATTTGCCGGACATAAATGTATCAGTTAAGTTAATCTTGCAGCATATAAGACACCTCAACGGACGTTTTACGTTGAAAGGAATACAAATTAACTGCTTTTGATTATTCATTATTCACATTCCATAAAATTTGATGTCTTCATCAAACAGCGGTCCAAAACAAGCCGCCACGCGAAGCTATTGGAAAAGGAACATCTTTCGCTACGGGAGACTTCCCAAGCCGTGTTGTAGCGTACAACAGTGCTTTTTTAGGCTGCATAACTATGGTGTTAACTTTTGAAGCATAATCACACAATTTTGCACAAGAAATGCAGTGAAATTCGTGCCATCTTCGATACAATGTTGACTGATATATGGGCGATTTTATGCACAGTTTTGTATGTCTTCCGACAAATGTGTTCTGAAATTAGAGTAAAATCTAATATTCACTAAAATATCCATTTGTTGGAAAACAGCGTTAAAAACTCTACATTTTTGGGCCTTAAAGTGCTGTCAAATTTAGACACAATCCAATCAAGTGTGCTATCATCTTGTACGAAAATTCAATGTCTTTAAAATGAACCGACTCATGTGTTTCCTAGGAGGTTCGCATTGTCAATGATTTCAAAACTGCTCAAGGTTACTGGTTGCAACGACATGGCGGCCATTTGGAAAATGGCCCCAATAACCACCATTTTGGGAAATTTTCGACGTGGCCTCCGCGATTATTTTCTGATAGGACACCCTCAACGGAATATCTCATGGCAAAGATTTGGTGCTTTTTCAGCAATTTTGACGACGATTCGAACCCAAAAATACTGGCGCCAGTTATCTGGTCCACTACCACCTAGAACCGGCGCGAGTTGGCGTGTAGTGGTAAGCGTCCTCCGTCTGGTCGCGGGAGGTGTCGAGTCGAAGTCACCGACCAGGTCATAAAAACAGAATACAACGACCATTATAAAAAATGTACTGTACAGCCTCTCAGCATTGACGCTCGATATCTAGATTGGGCTAGGAGTTTAAACGCATATGAGCTAACCAGAGACTCAAGCATTCGGTACTTTCATATTTCATTGTCTATTGTTTATGTAACGCGAACCAACAGATTCCATTTTTTGTAAGTCATGTAAATAATTTACAGTATTCAAGTTTGTTGCACTGCAAGGTTACTAGTTTTTGTAATTAATAAATATAATAAATGATCAAATTGCTTCATTGCATGTTTCGATTGTTTTGATTATCAATTTATTATTGTGTCACTGTAAATTTTAATTGTTTCGCTTTGATAAACGCCCTAAATAAACGAAATAAAAACGCGATATTTTTCCTATTTGCGTTTCACCCTTACGCAAATAGAACACTTATGCAATATTAATATTTAATAATTTGGAAACACCTGTAAATTATGATCAATCCTGGCGAAAGGTTAAGAAAGCAATCAAGAAAATTGACAACGAGACTAGGCAATAAACAACGGAAATTAAGACGTGAACAGAAACGGATTTTCTGGCACGCCTATATTGGCGGGGGCCGTATAATAGGCTCATACGTGCCACACACCACACACACACACACTACACACACACACACACACACAGCAGCACACAACACACACAGACACACACACCACACAAACACACACACACACACACACCACACACACACAGCAGCACACCACCAGCACACACCCACACACACACACAATGACACACAATAGTGCAGACTATCAGCTTACAGGCGACATGCAGAGGCAGACCACACAACGTAGAGCGAGATATACACAGAAGACACACTATGATGACTACAAGCTTACAGCGCATGCAGGCACGATCACACACTAGATTACAACAGATCCACACATATCTACCCACCCCCGCCCCCACACACACACACTGTTATTGTTTAGCCAGTTCATAGGTTGAACATCAGTGACAATCTGATGGCAGCAATAACGGCAATTTCAAGCAAGACGCTGGTGCCTTAGTTCTTTCTGGTAATTTTGTTTTTTACATATTATTTATTTATTTATTTATTTATTTATTTATTATTTAATTTTATTTTTTATTTTTTATTTATATTTATTATTTATTTATTATTATTATTTATTTATTTATTTATATTTATTCATCTTACTTCACTTATTTACTTATTAAATATCTATTTCATTATTATTTATTTAGTGTGTTCTTTTATCATGTCATTCATTATCTATTGCAAATTTGTTTATAAAAATCGCCGATCAGACGCACAAAAGCTAAAAGCATCACGGTTACAGGATTATTACATAAATCTCATATTCAGCAAGTTCACCAAAATATTTGTTACATACAAATCAGTGCGTACGGGTCAACCCATTGGGGGGCAGGGGGGGCAACCAAGTCGCTACCCGGATAGTATTTTCAGATGGTGTATGCGCTGCGTAGCGCCGCGTACGAGGGGCACTAAGAATGCTTACTTTTTGGGCATGTTTTCGTTAAAGTGTAACAATTTTTAGTAATTTTTTGTGAATAAATTGTGCCATTTCAATGTCTTTTTACAAGAATATTGTTTGCTCTATCTCATGAATGATTTTTAAAAAACATTCGCAGCGAGCGTTTGGAAAACTTTGACTCCAAGAAAGAAAATACCGTTATTTCCCTGGTGTCTTCTTAGCCAACAATTCGAAAAAAAAAAATATTTAAGCTACCTGCAATGAGCCCAAACGAATTATCTAAGTCGTTTTATCTCAGCCCCGTATGCCATGATTTTTTCAAGTGGTACCGAGTCAAGAAACTGAAGTCTTGATAGGACGACCTACTCTTTAATCTGAAGAGCGGTCTGACCAACCTAACAAGTGACGCAAACCCCAGCGGTCCACCTTAGAGTAAGGGCCAGAGGGCGGGGCTCAAGGAGGGGTTTCGTGAGGCTACTTTGACGATTCTGCCGACACTATTTTCCATGAATGTGACAGTCCAACACTGAGAGCCACCCACTTTCAACTTTTGACACTCCCGAAGTATAATTTTGGCTATTCTGAAATGCGACTAGGGAGTAATGTCGAAACATGTGTCAGTTAATAATTGTCGGGGTCAGGGCAAGACCCTGAAGCCCCGAGTTTCTTGCGCGGTTATGAGCTAATATTTTAAACCTTCTGGGTAAAACTAATGTTCTTTGAAAACCGGACAGTCGAGCAATAATTTCAGACAGCCACAGCACTAGCAAATTTCGTCAACCTTCCCTACGTTTTTAAATATTGATATAATGTAAGAACTATATCGTAGAATAAAAGCGATCATTTAAAAACCATGGTAACTAAATAATCGGGGTCAGGAGAGAGGCACGATGTGCCCCTGAAGCTTCGGAGTTCAGAGCGGTTTTCAGCGAACATGTTCGATACCTCTGTTATTGTTTCGTGAAATGAACATTTTAGCAATACACGCTGCGATCTATTATAATACGTGTCTGAAAAAGTGGACCTTTCAGATAGGGAGAAAGGTGATTACGCCACGTCGCATCACAGATAACCACCCCCTATAGGCTAGCGAACCTAATTATTTCAGTGTCATATTTACATGTAAACTCCCTGCTAGTGCAACTGAAATTCACTTTGCAGTATTGAGCGGCAATACGCAAACGTGATGCCACATAGTTGATTGAGGATTTTGGTGAAGAATTATTGTCTAACTATGCCCATTTTATTTATATTATTATTTATTTTATTTATTATTTTAGTATATAGTGTCGTAGTACGTAAGCAATAACACTACCAGGGGGGGGAGTGTGTTTGGATGTTCACAACACCCCCTTTTGCTCGAGGGGGGTGTAAACAACCCACTAAGCACCTTCCTTTACCCGAAACAGCGCCCCTTTTTCAAGATAATCACTCCCCTTTTCGTAAAATGGCGTCTGAAAATGAGACATTAAATGATTTATTGTAGTAATTTTGAAGAAAAAATTTTCATGCAACCCGGTCAGGCCCCCCCCCCTCCCGGTGATTGAGTTTTATGGTACTTGACGTGACTGGAGAAAAAATTAACCATGGATTTGTGAAAAAAAAATTGCGTCAGCTCCCCCCCCCCCCCTCAGTTTGTTTTCGCGGCGACTGGCGTGACGGGAAAAAATTTTGAGCCTTGGAATTTGGAAGAAAAAAAATTTCGTCACACCCCTACCCCCCACCCCACCCCCAACTATTTTTTTTACGGCGATGCGTGACGCGGGAAGTTTAACTTGATTGGGAAGAACAAATTTTTCCTCATACCGCGCCGCCCCCCCCCCCCCCCTCCCCAGCTATCCGCGTTTTCCGGGACTTGCGCTGACCGGGAAAAATGGAACTAGTTTTGCCGCGGGAAAAACCACCGCCCTTGGAAAAATCCTGCGTACGCCGTATAGAAGTAGTAAAGTAACTATATAGTATATAGTATAGTAGAAGTAGTAGTCAGTCGTAGTAGTATAATATAGTCAGTTCAGAAGTAGTAGTATAGTTCTCAGTACGTAGTAATAGTAGTAGTAGTAGAAGTATAGTAGTCTCAGCAGCATCAGTTAGTCAGTATCGTATGTAGTAGTAGCCAGAGTATTATCGTAGTAGTAGTAGTAGGTAGAGTATAAGAATAGTAGTAGTAAAATATAACAGTATAGCATTATTATTGATAATTGTATTTGCAATATTACTCCGCGTCGTGGTCCAATAGTACAATTACAGAGTTAATCCTGCTAGCAAGCGTTTGAATTAAACAAAATAATTTTCTTTCAAGCGGAAGAAGAGGATCTCTTGGTGCGTATCCATTCTGCATGATTCTGATTTAGTGAAATCATAATAGCATTCTCACGCAGACGAACAAGCTTCCACAATCTTGATTAGTCATTAACAATCTTAGCAAGCACTGAGTGGAAGAACAGCAAACAAAATTGCTTATAAAAAAATATGTCACAAAAGAATTATATGTTCTGAAAAATGTCATCGGTTAAAAACAAAGCAATCATATGAACTAGAGATGTGCACTCGATAACTATCTGTGTAATCGATCCTAGCTTGAATTAAAAGCCCAGGGCTACATAAGTCGGGCAAGCCTCGGGCAAGCTTTCACTTCAGGATGATAGGGTCAAACCTTGTTTAGGCATGAAAATAGCATACTAATATACTGTAATCGATATATTTTCGTTATAACGTAATTCTGCGTATTTATATATTTTCGGAGATGAAAATTGGAAACCTTTTAGACCTAGACGACGAGCAGCTCATCAGTACTAAAGTAACCATGATTTGATTGTACGAGAGAGCATACTAATACATACAACGCTGGGATAATCGCTGGGTAAAATAACTCTGTTTAGTGACCTTTGCAGAGTTTTGATTTTGTGTAGACTCAGTTGACCTTTGCTGAGTTAATAATAAAGAATCTCAAAGTTAGAACATAAACCAATTATACATGAAGAGGTGTGCGTGCACGGAACTTAAAACCCGCCCGTGTGTGTCTGTTCACTTAGCCGTATCACAACAGTTGTGTTTAAGAATCAGTTACGAAAAACACACAACCATTTTACTGTATGTTTTCTCATATTGTAATATTTCATAAACTTTGTGCTACTATAACAGATTATTTTATGTGATCCTCGTATTTTGGGTGTAATCATTAATGTTTTGGTATATAATTTTATGCAATTACATTTTTATAATCATACTTGTACTTGATGAGTTGAGATGTCTATTATTCTCATTGTAATTCATGCTTAATTAAACTGCAAAAAGATTGCCATGCATTAAGTTTTAATAAACCTTAAATAAATAAATGAATAAATAGATAAATAAATAAATGAATAAATAAATAAATGGATAAATAAATAAATAAATAAATAAATAAATAAATAAATAAATAAATAAATAAATAAATAAATAAATAAATAAATAAATAAATAAATAAATAACATGTATTATTAAAGATACTCTCTGAACATGTCAACTTCCCTATGAGCTTTTAACCTGATATTAAACTAATTTTTTTTTTTTACTGAAACTGACTCTCAAACAAACGATGGGAGATAATTCCCAAGTTTTCCCACCTATCTCACTAATCTATACAAAAGCAAAAAACAAAACAAAAAACAAAACAAAACTGACGCATCCTAAAGGTCAGCCTTGGTGATAAAGCATTAACGTGTGGCTTCTAAACTGGGAATAATCTCCCATCTTTGCCTGAGAGTCAGTTTCAATAAAAAAAAATACTTTAAGATTAGGTTAAAGCCACTGGCTAACATTTACCACAGTTCAAAAATGTGAGCTATAATCATCCACGCTACAAGTGTCTTTGATAAGGTCGAAAAATGATGCCCTGAAAAAAATTGTATTTCAAAATGATGATTTAGTGCTTTAAAAAGTAAAAATCTACTAGCATTCATATTGACCGGATTCACCTGCCCATTTCCTCCCATAGACTTACTGTGTGCAGATCTATAGGCTATTTTATCATCCACCTGAGTAGAAATTGTTTATTCATGCATACCTTGCCATTGTCAGCATAATTTTCCAAACTTTTGTTTTCTAGGGTGTTTGTAGCTCAGGATATCAAAGTTTGACAATTTTCTAAATTGAAGCTCCACAATGTTAGCCATCACGTTAAAAATTCATTTGCTTATTGTGTAGGTTGTGTTTGTTATTGATACTGAAATTGATAACACTTTGAAGGGAAGTTAATGTTCAGGGCACAATTTACTCAAGTTATCACCCGAGATTAAGTATCTTCCATAATACATATAACGTTATTTAGTTTTTCTTATTTAATTTATTTATTTATTTATTTATATTGTTTATTTAATATTATTGGAAGGTTTATTAAAAACTTCTGAGTGGGCAAGTCTTTTATACAATTTTAAAGGCAGGGGGACGATCTTCTTTTTCATGCCCAAAAATTAATCTAATGATTGTGTGTAAATACAATGGACAGAATTAGGGAAGAAGGCAATTGCCGATACTGGGACGTAAAGCAAAATAAGGGAGCTAATTTTATTAATTCTTAAATATTTAATTTATGTCTTAATTATAAATAATTTATTAGGTGTTAAATCTTGT
>JZLH01S0599471.1:54253-65194 GCA_001188425.1 Eucidaris tribuloides
TGTGTGTGTGTGTGTGTGTGTGTGTGTGTGTGTGTGTGTGTGTGTGTGTGTGTGTGTGTGTGTGTGTGTGTGTGTGTGTGTGTGTGTGTGTGTGTGTGTGTGTGTGTGTGTGTGTGTGTGTGTGTGTGTGTGTGTGTGTGTGTGTGTGTGTGTGTTTTGCCATGCACTACTCTCTTTAAAAAACGAGTGAACTTGTTCACTCTTTAAGGGGTGAATGTCAAAAACAGAGCGAATTTAGAGTGAATTTAGAGTGAATTTTGATGGAATACGTGTGTGTTTCACTCATTTTGGAGTGACCTCGAGGATGACTCGGAATCCCCGAGTGATCCATGAAGTCACTCCAGAATGAGTGAAAATCACTTATTAAGTTCACTTGAAATTCACTCTTTTTGACATTCACTGCTTAGAGAGTAAACAATTTCACTCGGTTTTTTTAAAGAGAGTATAGGGAGATCCTCTGCACCTTCCCTCTTTTCAAGACGTCCTGAATAGACCGCTGATACAAATAAAAGCCTTCTGAGAACCAAAAAATAAAATAAATAAAATTTCCTGTAAAACAAAAGAGAGAAAGAGAAGGCAAGGCAAAACAGACAGGTGATTAGACATATAGACCCGAAAGAAGTGAGCTCGACAATAACAACCTGTGGACATAAAAAATCAACTTAAATGGCAACGGAATAACTTACACGAATCGGTTACTGCGTAAACAAGAAACAAAGGGGAATGGTGACGTCTTTGGACGATAATAATAGTCATATTATGACAACTCTATCTGTCATGTGTTTTGAACAAAATGTCATTTTTTCATTTTAAATAAATGTATTTGAAATAATTGTAAAGGATGACAAATACAATAATAAAACTTTTCTAGTCGTCAACAATGGGTATTTCGTTACATTGTACTGTGGCCTATTAATGAATTTGCGGATACGTTGAAACCTTGAGAGAAAAAAAAGGCTATTTAAAGTAATAAAAATGTATTGTACAGGTATATTATTTCCGGACTTTATCAACGCTGACTTTCAATTAATCACTCATCATTCGCCCAATGATAGATCGAAGAATCATAGCATAAACCAGTAAAAAAACATAAACCACAACAACATTTCCTTTTTTATATGGATTTCTTTTTCGGAGACATTTTGGCAAAACGCGGTGAAATAAGTCCTGATTTTTATAGGTTAAGTCGCAAGAAATTGAAAATCGAACTTCCAGACGGCAAGAATCTATATAATCTTTTAATAAAATGGCCGTCCTGTTTAGGAGTGTCTTGTGAAATACGACCAAAGCTCCTTATTAATACGCGACCTAGATATTTGAAAAACACGTGACTCGGTAACTTTATACGACTTTGTTAGTCTTGGTTCCAGACCATGTGACTTTTTGTACCTCCAGAGTAGACTCACTCTCCACTAGGCTCATCCCATGTTTGAGAAAAAGTAAATTAAAGGTAAATGACATGATTGGGGGTAGTCCTCAACTTGGGCTGAAACGACTCTAGAATCAAGTAAACTATGTAAGGATTCTCCTGTGAAAATCTTGTTGTCAAACGTTGATTCATTCTAGAATAACTAATGTCCATTGTCCCTCGTGGCAGGCAAACCTGCTGTGTGGCTTTCTCTACCGGTCTTATTTTTATCGTGCCCCGATAAAATTAAAATACAAGTATGTTCATGCTTGATTCTCCTCAAGTAAACAAATTACAGACAAATCCTTCCAGCTGGGAGATCCACTCCAGCTAGTGTATAGTTGGTATACATTTCCGATCATTTGGTTCTTGAGGCATTTTCAAGTGTTCCCAATCATGTCACTAACCTTTAGGATACTATAGTCTCAGCCTGAGCAATTGACTAAAGATAATTTCTTTATCAATGTAGGATAGTTAATCTATAAAACGTCTGGAAGCCAGACTATGACCTTGTATGAAAGGGGGTTGGGTCCTAGCAATGTCATCGATTTTCTGTTTTGTTCTGTTTTGCTATTTTTTTCCATGTATTGCGGGGAAAACATGGAATTACATCGTACGTCATTAGTTCTGCCATGTTACCTTGAAATAATGTTCGCTTTTCGCTGATAAATTGGGCAAGTCAGTCAACTGAACATTATTTTCAGACCCGATTTGTGCTTGGATGCTGTACTTTGTGTCTTTTCATCTGTGTCGGTGTGTGTGTGTGTGTGCACATTGTTTTTTTGTGTGTATGTGTATATGTGTGCGTGTGTATGTGTGTATGTGTAAATGTGTGTGTGAGTGAGTGTGTGTGTGTGTGTGTGTGTGTGTGTGTGTGTGTGTGTGTGTGTGTGTGTGTGTGTGTGTGTGTGTGTGTGTGTGTGTGTGTGTGTGTGTGTGTGTGTGTGTGTGTGTGTGTGTGTGTGTGTGTGTGTGTGTGTGTGTGTGTGTGTGTGTGGTGGGTGGTGTGGTGTGTGGTGTGTGTGTGTGTGTGTGTGTGCGCGTGTGCGTTTCTTCATAAAATATAAATAATCACACCTTTGAATATCAACATTGCATGGATAACTATTCCAAACCAATTTTGAAACTTGCATGACAGTTTAGTTTCGTTGAAAAGACATTTCTGTGCCTATCTATCTAGATATCTTACTACTTATTTACGTATTAGTAGTTCTGTCCATTTATGTTTATTGCTATTTTGATCCATGTTTCTGTACATGTACGTATGGATACTATTATTTACCAACCAATGCGCATATCTTATGTAGACATGTATGTATGTATGTATGTATGTATGTATGTATGTATGTATGTATGTATGTATGTATATATAATGATGTTTTATATATATATATATATATTTATGTGTGTGTCTATCTACATATCTATCTATCTATCCATCTATTTATCAATCTATCAAATTTATCTGTTTCACAATTTCTCTGCTTTTCTTGTTAAATTTGAAAAAGTAGCACCACTAAATGACAAGGTTTGGAGTGAGGAGAAGAATTTGACCTCAGCTCCTTCTACTCTTCCTTCCACCGAGGGAAGATCTTTATAGACAGCGATTACAAAAGGAGGCCTTCGATCCGACCTAGTTTAATCTTAAAAGTACTTAATCGGTTAGGCGTCCACATAATAACGAGGATTCCACGCGCTTGGCCTTGACTTTGACCCATACACGTAAAGTTTGTCTCCTTGTTTTAGAACTTTGGAGTATCAAGCGCGCGGTGGAAAGTTTTATTTGTCTTGCAGGTGGCCTGAAAATTAAAAAAACAAACGGCATACATGTCGACAATATAATGAAAAGAATAGGGGTTTGGTTGGTTTACTATCACTTAGTCTAATACCACTTCGTCTTATATCCAGTGGTTTAACACCATTCGGGCTGAACCCACGTAGTCAATTTAGCATTTTGTCTAATTATGATCTAATAACCAGTAGGTCTAATGGCCATTTGGTCTTATCATCACTTGGTCTAATTACCATTTGGTCTATTTACCACTTTGTATAATATTTTGTCTTGCTATTTGGTCTAATACCAGTTTGTCTAATGTCAGTTTGTCTAATCCCCTGTTACTCTAAAACCACTTGGTCTACATGCAGTTTGTCTAATTTCAGTTTCATCTATCAGTCATTTGGTCTACGTGACATCTGGTCTAGTATGCAGTTGATCTAATTTTCAGTTCGTCTATGTACCATTTGATCTATTTGCCAGTTTGTCTAATTGACAGTTTTTCTAAGCACCATTTTGTCTAATTATCATTAAGTCTAATTTGCATTTAGTCCAATTGTCATTTGGGGCTACTCTCATTTTGTCTAACAATGATTAAAATCACACTACATGGTTTTGAAAAAAGGGAGAACATTCAGTCATTCATTATTCGTTACAGAACTCAGGTTTTGCCTCCTGAAGAAAATTCCTCGTTGCATTACTAGTTTCGTGTTTCGTGTATACTGGTACCTGATCGGAGGAAGATGATTAAGCCATTAAAAAAGACCTCGATATTGGCGATGCAACGTGGCGGTTGTACATTCTCTGGACTGTAGGGCAAGGCCATTTATCGTAATTTTCCGTAGCCCCATCAGCGGTATTTTACAAATCCCTATTGATGATTATTTAAACATTACTAAACCCGTAAATCGGGTTTGTTCCTCTACTACCATGTGCGTGTTTTTGCGAAAATTAATTAATTATGACGGTTATCTATAATGTTGTGACCAAGTACGTTTTAGCAGTGTACAAACTACTGGGGACTTTCAGTAGTCACAATGTTTTTGTGAAACCGCAGATGTTTGAAAACTGAATAGGAACTTTGGTGAGGCATTTCAGCGCAACTATTATATAAATTATGGAGGACTGAATGGCTTGTTAAAGGGAGAAGGAGCCAGCAACTAACAGCAATAAGTTAAGAAAAAAATGACATTGTGAGTATTAGTGAGAATTATGGTACATGTGATAAAGACAGCCTAATAGGGGTACTGGTGTGATACTCACCTCAGCAGGCCCTATAAATTAGTTAATTTGTGTTTATTTTATGTCTTTGCAAGTTTTGTCCCGGGACAAAACCTGCAGAAACAGCTATAGGGGGAGTCGCTTATCGATTCAAACAGTGCATACATTACCACGGCGCGACTTACACACGTCGGGTGGCATGCATCGGTCACGCATGGTCAGCTCCACACCAGTGCATGTGCGATCTGATTGGTTAGCAGGAACTCAATTTTTTTTTCTTAACTGGCTCCTTCTCCCTTTAAATGCATTCAAAAGAATACCTTCAACAGTACATTCCAATGTCAGCCACCGGCCTTCATAAATATTAATAGCATAGCTGAAAAGACCGATCTATTAAGTAATGTTCGTGTCTGGGAAATCGCTATTGACAGTGATTCCTTCTTCTACGACTGGGACTGAGGAACTTGCCTCATCAGTTTTAGTCGATCATCTCAATAATGCGCTAATAACAATTGGAGAACAAATGTGTTTTCTCAGTAGCAACTTCATCTTAATCAGTTTGTAATGATATTTTGCAATACTAATCTGGAAACTACGAAACTTTTTTTTTCTAGAGCGTTATTTGGTCAATGCCCTACAGTCCACTCGTTGCGTACAATCCCCGGTACAATCCTTTAACTTGTGCTTTCGAGACGATTTCACGAGCGCCCTCTGTGATTTTAAACCGCACATTCAAATGAAACCCATGTAGTATCAATTTTCATCAATCTTTCACAGAATATGGAATTGTCACGCCACACATCAGAAAACGAGGCAAATTTGTGAGAATGGCATATTGTAATTTTTAAATAATTAGTGAGCAGATAATTACCTGTGGCAAAAATGTTGGGGTGCACATTTGCATTTTATATGCATATATTTAAAAGAAAAAAAGTGGTCCAGAACGTGTGGTTTTCAATGGATTAATCAAGGATATTGTATATCTAAAAGCATTACAGGTCATTTTTTACCACCGAAACTACACGCTGCCTCCAGTTTATATTATCTTTCACTGAGAACGCTGTGATGGCATATATTATTTTCTAAGTGATTGGCTATTTACCACATATGCCAGTACATGTACCATTACGAATGATGTATTAACATTTGGAAGCCTTCAGATAAATCATTGCTGTGTTTTTTTCCAAATGATAGTTTCCGAAATGTAATCTCCTTTAAATTGCAATGTTGTTTTGGCTTTTCGGCTGTTCAGTCATAAAATTTATCAGGATAAGCTATTTATGGAACTTTTCGAAAAAGAAAACTCGTGTGTGTCCCGTAATCTCTTAATAATTTGAGTCTCTTGGGTTAAGTTAAGGTGTAAGCTAGAGGTTACTGCTTATCTCTGAAATTAAGATTTTTTAAAGGATTCCTGCAATTAGGGATAATATGAGATCCTTATTTCGACTTTGCCTTTTGTCAATATACGCGTTGTAGGGCCCGGAACCCTTTGAAGTTAGTAAACATTATTTTTTATACACGCGTGTTGTAAATCGATTAGTTATTCATTTGCAATGATTAAACCATTTAATAAATAAATTCGGTTGACACAATTTGATAAACCTTACTCAACCAGACTCCTATAGAAATGTATAAAGAAGTAAAGAATATAGGAAACTTTTTTTAAACATTACCGCCAACTACTCTGAATACAGACAAAGTTCGGTTGCTAAATAATAAAGCAATTAGGCCGAATAATTGAACGGTGTACTGCACACAATTAAACGTCATTCATGCTTTTATAGTTTAATTTTCAACCCGTCATTGAAGTGTCACGTTCTGTTGTGTATTCATCTCCTAATTGTTAGGTACTTTGGATAACCAGGAATGTATTTGAACAAGCTGTTACAAATACGTGAGACTACTTTTATTTCAAGAAAAGGGCGAAAATTCCAGGCTATAATGCATACTTTGGTTCCTTTGGTTTAAACATGCGTTAGGGGACAAATCATCAACTCTCATTTTGCTTTCTCTTAATGAAGAAATTTCAACGTTCTTTCAGAACAAGACAGGCAGTTGTAGCACGGGTTATTTTGAAATTAACATTGAATTAGTTAAAAGAAATGATATGGTATCAACGGTTTGAATAAATCAAATATTAATCTTCTTTATTGGTCAACAACTGACAAGTGACAAACATTACGATATGCATGCTACAACCCAGGACCAATTGAAAGAATACAGTAATTAAACATTATTTCAAATTCTGTCTTTGGCAGGGTATAAAAATTAAAAGTTTGTTCATTTTAGCATTTAACAACCGGGAGCAGAGGGGGGGGGGGGTATTTGACGATATAATTCACAGCGTTTGCGCCAACCCAAGGTGAGAGTTTCCCTCGCCTCAGTCAAATCCTGGTATAAATCAAGTTTAGGTTGCGATTTGAAACTTGTAAGCATTGTATTTTCCTAATTCTTGAGATAAGACTAAGAGGCTTTAATATTACCCTTATTCAGTATACGATCACGGTTTGAAGCTATGAGGTTTAAGTTAAGATTTTAAACTTTACTAAGACAGAGGGTTTTTTGTCTTTACTACTAAAGTATACACAAAAGACACACACTTTTAATTAACAAATGAAATGAGACTTTAAAGTTTCTATTATATGGGGCTATGTTCTCTAGATCGACGTGGACCTTCCCAAGGGGCCCATACAGTCATAAGGCCCGCCACTGGACACAACCTATTACATTTTATTATTCAGCTTCCTGGTCAAGGTTTTAAGGTGATGTCGTCAAATTGTAAACGTGCAACTTTATCGAGGTTTGTGGTTATCAATGCATTTCTCAAGGAATGCTGAAAAACTTCATAGTTTCTGGTGCACAGTCCAGCTTCCCGTGTATAAACTATTTAAAATTTGTGGTTTTTAAAAGCCCACTGCAACCCCAATACATGTTTACTTCTCTTGATGCTTTTAATGGTCTGTACATCACCAAATCACTTTTTCGTAAACATATGCATCATATATTAATTAACATTTTTAAAACATTTTTCTGCCAGATGCTAAGCCCCACCTCTAAAAAACAAGCAAGCCCAGATCATGCGTCTTTAAATTTATATTCCAGTCGGAACGTCATCATGGTTCTGGTTGCGACAAGCAATGACTGAATGATTCAAAGGCTGTTAGAGGCATATTCCATGAAAATGTGACGCGATTGTAGGCATGTATACACTGAAATAGCAAAGGATGTGGAGGCAAATAATTCGTTATTTAGCTCAGAGTTTACATAAAAACATATGATGTTGTTATAGGCAGGTGTACTAGCAAAAATAATGTGAAGGAGTGGAGATTACAACGGTAGGCTGGTTTGGGCACGGGGAGGTGCACATGCTTGGGAAGTGGACTAAAGTGACATTGGAAGGTGCACATCTTAGGGAGGTGGAACTAAAGTTGAGTAAATCAGGCGTTGAAAGCTGAAAAGTGGTGCAAATTTCGTTTTGCTTGCCAGGGGCGGAACTCCTATGCTTCTGTGGGGGGGTGCACGTGCACCCAGTGCACCCCCAGCCTACGCCCTTGGATTATGTAGTATTTCACCAGGACCAGAGCCAAAACTCTGTCAATTGATTGGCACAAGTGTTATAGGGTGATAACGTCCCAACTGGAATGTGAATTAAACATGATCTGGAGGGTTTATGTGGAGGAGGGGCAGAGCATCATGCAGAAAAATGTTTTAACAAATGTTTAAAAATATATGATGCAGATTTCTACGATATTATCAGTGATTTGGTGTAATTGTTGTAGTGCACTTATAAATTCTTCAATGGTACCTAAATGGTATTCGTATGGTGGTGAGTGGCATGCAGAAGCTATGGTAAATGGTATATCAATGGTGTTTAAATGATGTGCACTGAATGGTAAGTGGTGTTCTTATGTACAGTAAATGGTATTTTCAAATGGTAGATTAACTGGTAAACGGTCTGTCAGTGTTGTATGAATGATTACTATTATGAGTATTGTTATTACTATTATTTTCATTATCATTAGTAGTAGTAGTAGTAGTAGTAGTAGTAGTAGTAGTAGTAGTAGTAGTAGTAGTAGTAGTAGTAGTAGAAGTATTAGTAGTAGTAGTAGTAGTAGAAGTAGCAGTAGTAGTAGTGGTAGTAGTAGTAGTATAGTAGTAGTAGTAGTAATAATATAGTAGTAGAAATAGTAGTAGTACTAGTAGTCAGTGGTAGTAGTGTATAGTAGTAGAAGAAGCAGTAATAGTAGTAGAAGTAGTAGTAGTAGCAGAAGTAGTAGAGATAGTAGTAGTAGTAGGAGTAGTAGTAGTAATAGTAGTAGTAGTAATAGTAGTAGTAATAGTAGTAGTAGTAGTAGTAGTAGTAGTAGTAGAAGTAGTAGTAGTAGTAGTAGTAGTAGTAGTAGTATATTATTATTATTATTATTATTATTATTATTATTATTATTGTTGTTGTTGTTATCAATATTCTTGTTATTGATGTTGTTACCGCTGCTGTCGCTGTTGTTGTTGTCGTTGTTGTTATTGCCATCATCATTATTTCCATCATTAGAGACGAACAAGATCTAACTGCACACTGAGCAGTACATGCACGGGTAGCAAAGTCCACTTGGAACGACTTCAGACATTTACCCAAACAAACACACATTTCTTTCAGATGATGTAAATATTTACAGTTCGATTTGATTTTAATGGGACAAAGTCTTAAATCATACTCCCGACTCTGTTTAAAGTCGAGATCCACTTTCTTATAGCTATACAATGCATATACAAAAAGGGAGACACTTGGAAAAAAATATTTTAAAAATTCATGATTTTGATATTATTTTTGAATATGAATATTATATCTTGGTCCTATGCTATCTGATGACACTGTTGATATTGAAAGTATTTCACGCATGGGTGAGCACAACCCACTTTTGTCCAATCGGCCAAAAATGCATTTGCGCACAGAATTGTGTTCTTATAGTCAATGTTTAATGCCTTGTAGACTGATGCTGCTAAAGATTTCAACTGATGTGTACAAGTATTGAATCATCAGCATGCTCAAAGTAGCGCTAATATCAATTATGTGACAAGAAAGACAAAAATGAAGCAATGATTCAGATACACCCCACTAAAATAAAGAAGAAAATGTCATGTTTGGAAGATGAACTGTGAATTGACAAAACAATGAACATATTTAATTTTAACAAAAATGTGAGCTACATGTCCTCCATGTTCTCAGTGTCTTTGATAGGTCTAAAAATTAAGCTCTAAAAAATTGTATTTCAAAATGATTATTTAGTGCTTTAAAAAAAGGAATATCTATGAGTACCCAGGTTGATCGGATTCACCATGCCCATTTCCTCCCATAGACTTACTGTGTGGGGATCTAGGCCATTTTATAATCCACCGCAGTGGAAATCCATGGGTGACGTTCATTCATGCATATCTTTCCAGTGTCAGCATAACTTTCCAAACTTTTGTATTCTAGGATGTTTATTTGTCCATTTAAGCACAACTATGTAGCTCAGATAACACAGTTTGACCTTTTTTAATCCATCTCCACACTGTTAGCTTAAGTAGCATTTTTTGTCAGAACCCTGATTTATCATTTGAAGAACCAAGGAGACAAAACTCCTTTAAAATTGGATGTTTAGTCATGTCTAATAGGTGAGTAGGCAGGCAAATAAAGGCGATAAACACAGATTTTTGGAGACCGACGTTCGTGGCGTTGAAAATCGTATTTACCGATTAAACTCAGTAAGTATGTTACTAGCTGTGACCGTATTCTACTATAAGTGTAGGCCTATATACACGTATTTATACAGCTGAATACATTTGCATGCAGGTAAATAATTACGTGTATGTGTTTGTTTATTGATATTCATTGTTATACATCATCGCTGCTGATTTTCTGATTTAATAGTTTATTCTTGTTTATATATTTATATCTTTTCACACTACGGTTTACTCATCCACAAAATTATATTCTCAAAATAAACCCGGTCACGATTGTTTAATTTACAGAATATAATCTTGTTTGGACAGCAACAGCTTTTTTGCTGATATGATATGATGCAATATACACTGTAGATTGTATGTGACCTCTCATAAGAAAGATAAAATGAAAGTAACATATCGAAATAAAAGTACCTTATTTCATCACTAAAATATAAGAAAAACTTAATTGGGTATTTTATATGATTTATTTATTCTTATATGATTTTATTATCTTAAACCTGAATCAAATCATTTTGTTTAAATAACAGGGCGTTCTCGGGATTTGTCACGAGTAAAAGAGGGTACAAAGTATCAAGGTGATACACAAAATGTAAATATATTGTGCCGATTTGATACATGAATAGGGGATAAAAATCAATACATGACATAAAACAAACTCAAGGCTTTGAATGAATTATAAATATGTCGGGTCATTAAAGTTCTCAACGGAAGTAGCTGATAACTTCATATTTACAAATTATATTTGCGAGTGACATGGTAAATGGTGAAAAAATTTAATCCTACTGTGTATTTTCAGACATATCCTGACCATCTG
>JZLH01S0599479.1:18287-25787 GCA_001188425.1 Eucidaris tribuloides
GTGTTTATAAAAATGTTAACTATTCAAACAGTGTACGCCCTTACATGACCACACGTACCAGAATCATTGACATGGTTGAAGGAGAAGAAGTTGGATTCGGTGTCGTTACGATGTGTAGTCGTCCAGTACGTGCTGTTCGTTGTCACTATGTAATCCACGTTATCCATGTTAAACGACTCGACTTGAATTCGATCCGAGGTTCTCTGAGGATCCACCTCCAAGTAAAGACCAGTGTCAGCTTCCTCCCACCAAGCCTCATCGCTGAAATGATAGAATGTTAATCCCTGGAAGACAAGTGAAAGAGATGGGACAGAAAATTAATCATTAATGGCTAGGAAATTGTATATAAGATTGTACAGTTTTCTTCAATTATGTTTACATTACACACAATAGTTTGTAGGAATATAGATTTATTCCTTTAGGACGGGTTTGATATTGGAGTCATGTAATAGTTACTTTTCAATTCAATCTATTTATTTTATTCATATCGAATCATCAAAAGGAACAGAAAGTTCACAATATTTACAAAATAAAAACATTTAACAAATAATACATATCAAGTATTAACACCATAATATAAAAAAGGTTAATACCGAATGATTGGAGGAAAAACAGTTTGCACAGAAAAGTCCAAATTTAAGGTCTGTGTACAAAATTTCATTAGCGAAAACAATGTATATTTCATTGCAATAGCGAAAACAATTTAAATCTCAAAATTTATTAGAAATATACGGAATATAGACCTAAAAACGTACAAACAAAATAATAACATGAAAAAAAAACAAAAAGAAAATTGACTATAATGTGATTCATTTGCATTAATAATTAATGTAATTCAAAGTTCGGAGAAGAGGTTCCATGCTCCTTGAGATAAAGTTGTAACGGAACACCACAAACTACTTATATGGTTCAGACGCGCATTTGAAGACAAAGTAGAAAACTTTATATAGTCAACGAAAATTTACAAGCAATGAAAGCTTCAGACAGGGGCGGGGGGGGCACTTGCCCCCCAAAAATTTCCGATAGGAAAAAAAATGCCCCCTTCTCAAAATGAAATGTGCCCTTTTTGAAAAAAACACACACAGTTTTTTAATCTACGCGTTTTCGTTCCTGAAGGTGATTCTCTTTTGTTATTTATTATATTTTATGTTAATATTTTCATCTTTTTCCATTCATTTTCTTCCTTTCTTGCCCCTGACGGGGCATGTTTACATTGCACAGAAGACATAATTGGGTAAATTATGTTCAGCGGACATTTTGTGCGTAAAAAGGGCATTTGGCATCACATCTTAATGCCCTCATGGGGGAGCAAAATCAGGCCTTTGCCCCACTACCCCTCTCCCATTTCAACGTAAGACAAATAGTGACATTAAGTTAAATGTGCCTTCTTTTGGTTTGTAGGCCCCTACTCATACTAAGTTAAGTGATTTTTTTTTTTAGATACACACACTTTCGTCACTGAACGTGATTTTTTTCTTTTTGTTATTGTTTTTATATTCTATGTATTTTTGCCCCTGCCGGGGTACATCGTAAAAAGCGGAAAACTTTGTTCTAGAGGCAAATTATGTGAGGGGCATTTGGCCTCTAACTTTAGTGCCCTCTGGGGTGGCAAAATTGGGTCCTCTCCATCTTTTATCTTGATAACATTTATGTACTTTTCAAGCGATGAAACGTGTCCTTCTTGAGAGAACTATCCCACAGTTGCCTTTTATTCTCTTCAACAAAGGAAATCACTTATTGGGGAAGAATGCCCCCTTTTCTGTAACAGAACTTTGCGTATTCTACAACGAGGGTGTCGATCCTGGGGTGGCAAGGGGCGGACGCCACCCAAATGAAAGTATTGGGGGGCAAACATCGATCCCCCCAATAATTTTGACAACTTGAAAAATTTATGAAACGTAATGCAAGGAAACGTCTAAAAGTAGTGCAAGACACAACAAAACCAATAGGCCAAAATTTATATAGAAAATATTACTAAACATATTCAATTTTTCATTTTTTCGGCGCACTTTGCGCTCAAAGTTCTATACTACACTTTGGCGCAAGGAGTACGTCGAACATTTTTGAAATTTTTATTACTTTTGCCATCCCAATCCAAAAAATGGATCGACGCCCCTGTTCTACAATATACAGCATGACTGCATAATCATTAAGTATATGCGCTATATCGTGCAGATGGGGTACTATAGAGTTGTAATTAGCCCCCAGAAGAGAGCACAAAGCGAATTTTACAACCAAAAATTTCCAAAAAAATTTCCAAACCGCTCGCTCGCTACGCTCGCTCGCCGAGTAGATATATATTTTTTCATACTTTTATAATAAATCCCCCTCAAAAAAGTTTTGCTGCACTTTAAAAAATTCTGAGTTGTAATTAGCGCCAGAATAGACCACAAAACGAATTTTACAACTTAAAATGTGCAATTTTCCCAAACCGCTCGCTCGCTAAGCTCGCTCGTGGAGTAGATATAATTATATTTCATGTTTTCATAATCAGCAATGCCCTTCAAAAAGATTTGGCTCAAGTTACATATCACTGCGGAAAAATTATCTACTCCAATCAAAAACGTAATCTGATGGTGAAAATATGTGCGTGCTCACAATGCCCCTTTTGACACATTAGTG
The DNA here is from genome assembly GCA_001188425.1 of Eucidaris tribuloides. NCBI lineage: Eukaryota > Metazoa > Echinodermata > Echinoidea > Cidaroida > Cidaridae > Eucidaris > Eucidaris tribuloides. Next base: position 20,910 of record JZLH01S0599479.1, read on the forward strand.
TCCTTTTTTTGGCTTGCCCCCCCCCCCCGAACGAAGACACGTTCCGCCCCCCTGGCTTCAGACGTTATAAAGTCGCGTCCGAGTATAAGAACTTGTTTACAAATATCAACATCGTGGAGAATATTTGATATTCCACGCACGTATTCAAACTATTTGGAAGTTTTAAAACTTACATTTGCATCAACGAGGACCAGTAGGCTGGGTTCAAACTCCAGGTCTAAATGTGTCGCCTGAGTAGCTGATTCCGTCTGTATGTGCTGATAGTCAATAAACTGCTTATCTGAGAAAAACCCCAGAAACAAAACGTTTGAGAATTTGTACTGCATACCGAGAGCATCAATATTAGTCAAATTTTATTGCCAGAAATTCAGGCATTTGCCTATAAGAGAAATCGTTTATGTTATCACAGAACAGTTTTGAAGAGACTACTGCATTACCAAGAATTATTTATTCGAAACTTCTTATTTTGATATGAAATTTGACACTTTAACATTATTTAGGTATCACGTATAGGGGTCGTTAGCTGCATTTTACTCAAATCGAGGTATTATCACAAACCTCTTTTTCACGACAAAATTGTGTAAGTATATATATTATATAACCACCTACAAGGGTGTTGCTAAAATAGTACTGCTGAAGCAGTATTGCTTTTTGATTATAATGCAAAATAATTTGTGTATAGTGTTTCTTAGAATGTGATATAAAAATTGTTTATATTACATACACCTGTTTAGATTTGCAGTCACTTTTTGTATGTATTATAACGCACTTCCAAATAAGGCGGAAGGGCAGAGTTGCGACCCGCTTCTGCTGGCTAAGTTGAAAAGCAAGGGTAAATCACAAACTGGATTACTAGTATCTTTCTACACAAAGGACGTCGATTTATGATAAAACGATTTATTGCATGCCTATATCAATGAGTATACCGGTTATACTTGTAAAACGATGACGTGTACAATTGAATATGTCATATACCTGAAAAGGGGGATAATTTGTTAAGCAAACTGTTCAAGAAACTAACCATTATTCAAAGACCTGTGTACAAAGACCGACAAAGTCTTGTAGTTTATATTATATTACAATATCTGAAAACTTGTCTCATCTATTACGAAGCTTTATCAGAATAGTAGAACCAGATATTTTTGTTGGTCGGACTCAAAGAATAATATTTTGTTGCATTTTTTTGTAATAATTGCGGTAGCTATTATAAATACATTGATGCTTTTTAAACAACCAGCAACTATTATATGCGATACTGTAAACATGTTATAATCGACGTCAGTAACAAGGGCGTAGGCTGATTTGGGCATGGGTAGGTGCACATTTTGTGGGAGGTGGAACTAGAATCTTGTGCCCCTTCGTTTTTAAAGCTGGTGAAAGCAGAAACAGGGGTGCTAATTTTTTCTATTCCCAGGGGCGGCAGTGGCATAGCAGCCAAAGGGCAGGGGCAGCGGGAATCCACCAAAAACCAGGAAAATGAAAGGAAAGGACGCATTTTGGACTTAGTTACCGGGAAATTTTTGCCCCCCCCCTCCCAGATAACTGGCACCTGTTACGCCACTGAGGGGCGGGACTCCACTGCCTTAGTGGGAGGGGGGGGGTGGTGCACGTGCATCCAGTTTGTTCCGAGACGATATATTTTTTATTTACCTGTAGCCCACCAGTAGACGACAGAGTCAGTTATTGGCGATTCTTCACCTTCCACCACCTGTAGGGCATTGGCAATGACCAGATAGTGATGCCCGCCCTCTTCGAAGAATGCCAGTGACGTGGGGCCCGAGCTGGGGATAATCTGATATTTGATCATCTCAATAACTGGTTCGTTGATAGTCGTATCAATAGCTGGAATTGGGGAAGAAATTGGATATTTCAGATTAATAATTTTATTACTAGTCAGTTGTATGGACATTGTAATTTATCATAATGTACAAATTGTGTATAATGTATTCACATTTTGTGCAATGGAGTACTTTTTGACAAAGTTACCTGGACAACATGATAGCTCAGTGGACGTAGGACCAGATATTGTGCAAATTGCATTCTAAATACTGAAAGGTATATCATAGGAACAGATAAATAAACAGGCGTAGTCCATTACACGATTTTAATTGAGAAAACCATTGAATATAGTCTGATCAAAATGATCAGTGTGTTCACATAGTGATGTTACAGTTAATTGATGATTCACAATGTTAAAACGCTCGAATTTAATACTATGAAGAGATTTCACACTGTATTCACAATGTGTTCCAGTGTTGTGTCCGAGGCCGGCTTGTCCGAGGCCGAGGCCACGCACACGAGGACAAGGATAAGGCCAAAGCCAGATTGCCCGAGGACAAGGACAAGGCCAAGGCCGACCCACCCGAGGACAAGGACAAGGCCAAGGCCGGAAGGGTCGAGGCCAGACCGATGCCGAATATTTCAATAAAAGGCCGGCCGAGGCCGGAGAGCCAGGAAAAGTCCAGCCATGGCCAAATGTTATGATATTTTTTGGTGGCAAAGGCCACAGATTTCAGAGGGACCCTAAATACCTGTCATTTCTTTTCCCATGTGATGCTCTTTGCTTTGGTTACAATATGTATTATTTTTCCACACCTCCATAAAAGCATACATGCTCATATACACATACATTGCATATACATGTACACTCATACAGTCCATATATACACACACACACCCACTCATACATAACCACTTACCCATTAACCATATTATCAACCCATTGAGGACGATAGATTTTTTTGACTTTGCCTCAGGTTTTCGGTTTGTTTTTAAAATCAAATTGTCTGGGAGTCTACAGACAATTTGATTTCAATACAACCCGAAAGCCTAAAGCAAAGTCAAAGTTTTCACTCTAGTTTGATGAAAAGTGAAAGGGTTATCAATTTGAAACATTGTTGCAAGTCATGTAGCTATATGACTTTTTCTCTTTCAATTACTGCAATTTGCTTTTGAATATATTATACTAGTAATACAGCCAGAGAAATGTTACGTTTAAAATTTTATGTTGTTGTACACTTTTGTCTCGCGATGACGAGCAGTTTGACGAGTATATTCGTTCATGGTTTTATGAGTCTAGAATCCTGTTGATGAGTATTTCCGTCTACGGTCCTAAAAGGGTTAATTGCTTCATCCCAAGAAACAGGCGTGAGAACAGTTATGATATAAAGATCAATATGGATAAAATACTTTCACCCGACCACCTGAAAAGTTTTGTAACAATGTTGAAATGCCCTTTTAAGATGCTGTGACAAAGCAAAGATGTGATAATTGAGTAAAAACAAAAGAAACTTATCCCTCCACATAAGCTGATTATTTAATTAAACATGGTGTTATGGTGTTATAAAAACCCTTGGAACACAGATAAATCATCAAAGTAAGATATCGTTTGGCGTCTGTTCATTAAAGGAAGTATCCAAGTTGTGAAATACAGAGATGCCAACCGTTACGGAATATTTGTCAGATAATTTGCACTTCCTAAAATTCTCCCGGCCTCGACCCGGCCTCGACCGGCCTTGACCCGAGGATTGCGTCCGAGGCCGAGGACGAGGCCGAGGATTAACCTCTGTCCTCGAGGACTAGGCCGAGGACGATTTTGCGGCCTCGAGACCCACAACACTGATGTGTTCACACTGTGTTTCACACTGTGGGACACTGTGTTCATTCCGACAGGGACAGACAGCTGTACAAGAAATTTGCCTGTCACAGCGCATACTGATAGCAATTATTAAAAAAGACTACACATCTGACCACAATATATTCACAGCAGAGTTCTTTAATAGGTTACTTGATTACTCTCAACAGAGGATTGCATTCGATCATGCAATTTTCGTATACCGGGTTTGAGGTGTTGGGACGCTTCTCTATGATTTCATATCTACCAAAGATGGATGCATTTCTGACTCGAGAACCAGAGGACAACTTCATGCTTCATCTACATGCATTAAATGATACAAAACAGGCAATATGGATATTGTAGTTCCAAAATAGTTGTTTCAGGTTCACCTGTGTGTTGTTGTTGTTGTTGGTGGTGGTGGTTGAGTTTATATGACATTCAGTCATAGTTTGACTATTGTTGCCAATCTCTCCACTTTTTGTGTTTGTCACTGTTACACTGGGATCTACTTTAAAGGTACAGAGTTAAACCTAATTTTCTTAGTGTGTAAATTGAGTTAATCAGCCGAAGATATTGGTAACTCACATATATCCACTCGGTAGAGTAGCGTCCCTCTCTCGTAACTCCCGTCATTGTCTGTGTACTGTGCGATGGCAATGTAAAGGTCAAGGTCAAGAATAGCATGGGCTACGTCACTAGCACCGAACGAAGGAACTTGGGCCGTCTCGTCAAAATACGCCTCGACATAACGATATAATCTGAAATAAAACACAGAGATATGGAATAATGATAAATAAATAGGTAGATAGATAGAGATAGATAGATAAATTGATAGATAGATAGATAGAGATAGATAGATAGATAGATAGATAGATAGATAGATAGATAGGTAAATAGATAGATAGATAGATAGATAGATAGATAGATAGATAGATAGATAGATAAATAGATAGATAGATAAATAGATAGATCAGATATTGTGCAAATTGCATTCTAAATACTGAAAGGTATATCATAGGAACAGATAAATAAACAGGCGTAGTCCATTACACGATTTTAATTGAGAAAACCGTTGAATATAGTTTGATCAAAATGATCAGTGTGTTCACACAGTGATGTTACAGTTAATTGATGATTCACAATGTTAAAACGATCGAATTTAATACTATGAAGAGATTTCACACTGTGTTCACAATGTGTTCCAGTGTTTCCAGGCCAAGGCCGAGGCCACGCACCCGAGGACAAGGACAAGTCCAAGGCCA
>JZLH01S0599479.1:39106-51516 GCA_001188425.1 Eucidaris tribuloides
CCCCCCCCCCCGCTGAATCGAGTTTTTACTGAGGCTGGCGTCCGTGACATGCGGAATTTGTGGGAGCTTGGATTTGAATGAACAAAAATTCTTCGACATTCGGAGCGAGATTTCGGAGGCTGGCGTAACGGGCGTGGAAATTTGCGACCTGGATTTGGAGAAAAAAAATCGTCAGCTTCCCCCCCCCCCCCCCGGAAGCGAGTTTTCGGAGGCTGACCTGTGACCGGGGGAAAATGTCTGACCTAGGATTGGCCGCGGATGAACACCCCCTTGGAAAAATCCTGCGTACGCCTATGAGTTACACGGTGAATAAATTCTAGATTATGTCCTCCAGTTAACAAAATGAATACTCCTTTTTCTCTGGTGTCAAGTGTGTATTACGACGCATATAATCCATAAAACAATCTATTATTTTTAATGGTATGGCTAAATCTAGCTACATTGATGGACGGACCAAAACTGATGGAATGAATAGATGAATTATTCATGCCCAGTTCTTGCAACTGAGGACCGTTGTCATTTCATCACATCGAACAACGCGGTTTTTGAATTGGCCACAGTGATTCTTCAAAAGTATTGAGCAAAGTTTGTTGAATGATGGGGTCAATAATACTTACAGCAAGCAATAAGATGACATAAGTGATCATAAATACTCTTAGAATTTAAATTATAGAAAAAACATGTTGTACTTTGTTTTTTCTTCCCATTCACGTTGCCTATGATAGTTGCTAATCTCCTTTAAATCCGGGTGATTTATTTGGCACAGACAAAACTTTACCTCTACGGACCACGATTCCGATAGTACTGCGTCTCCTGCTTGGAAGGTAATTATGGAGTTTCCGTTGATCCTTTCAGTATTATTTTTCAATGATGCTCTTATAGTTGCGTCAAAAAGCTTCGTCGCTCTCTGTCGGGCTAAGATCGCTGTTCTCGAGGGGGGGAGAGTGGTGAGGAGAGATGAGTCCGACCGGACTGGGAGGTTCAGCAGCATAACGAGAACCAGGATTGAAGTAGAAATTACATCCGAGAGCCGCGGCGCCATCTTGTTTGCAAGACTGGTACATGCGACCTAATACATGCCAGTCGCAAATGAGAAAATAACCTTTACTGTTATCAGAACCATTATCACACGACTTGGAGCTACACTCTATTGCGTTTTTGCGTCTAGCGAAACTTTATCAAGTGGTCGAGATGTGATTGTGATTATTAAAATCCTATTAAAATACCCATATTGGTCATTCGCAGTAAGTACATAGAAAAACATATCTTTGTGATTAGAAAAAGGATAGGCGAAAGACAGAGAGTGGACTGAATATAAATATGAATTTCCTCCATCATTTCTTTTTGTATATATGTATTTTCCAAGCTAATTTTTATCTCACACCACCACCACCAACTTTCTTCTACCGCGATTTTTACGTCATCCTCCCCAAATAATGGGTCTTTCCGTTCAAATGAAATGTAAAGTATTATATTGCATAAGGATTTTGGAAGCTTTTTTCAGCGCAACAAAAAGCAAGTTTCTTCATACTGCATGTTGTAAGATTCCCAATTAACACACGTTCTGCCCAGACATACAGTACTTAAAGACTTATGTGCCAACAAACTACAAATTAAGATCAGAACTGAACGTATTCCCGTCATAGCCTGTCCCTTTTCCTTCCCTTCTCTTAACGAAAAAATCCCGTTACATTATACTATTTCATTGTCTCTCCCTAAAATTTGTTATTCACCTATTACGCCACTGAATACCGTTAAGCAGTCATAGACGTACTTTACAGATTTATCAGTGGGGCGGGGGTGGGCTGTTCTTACCATGCAAGTCGATGCGACAACCCCCCACACACACACACACACACACACACACACACACACACACACACACACACACACACACACACACACACACACACACACACACACACACACACACACACACACCACACACACACACACACACACACACACACACACACACACCACAACACACAACACACACACACACACACACAAGGCCATCAGGGTCCGACGAGAACTGTTTGACGTGCCCAAAAGTGACACGACAAGCAAAAAAATAATAAGGTCCAACGGGCGGACCTGTTCACGTTTTCGTTGACCTACTTCAGATTTTTAAGGGTATGCCTATGCCTAAGTAAGTTCTCTATTAAAATACCGATTTGCTTGGCCAACATAAAGTTGTCAGATGGAAGATTAAACGACCGACAAGATTGCCTGAACTAATTTTCACAGATTTTTACATGTTCATTAACATATTTACATTTATGAAATATCGAAAAGAAATTCTTTATTTACCTGGGAACAGGTGTGTAGATAAATGTCGCAGATGCCTTGCTTACTAAGGCTATGTAAAGCGGACAGTGTGTTCCAACAACTAGAAACTTCAAAATGGAGGCCGATGTGCTTCGTTCCTCAGGCTGTCTGGAGCTGTGACTGTACAAACAGCGGCCCCTAGCAACTGAAGAGTGCCAGATGCCTTCCCCGTCCCTCTCCACCTGTAGCCTTATTAAGCGTCTTATATTCAGAATAGTTGGATATGGCAAGCTTGCCTTGAATTTGGCTTTGCTTAAAGCGCAAATGATGGCCTGTCAAATTGACACTCGTGGAGATAATACTTCATTCAATGTACATTTTGGTAAGAACTCTACAATGATTACAATGCAGGATTGAATCGCAAAGGGGTTGTATGACAACAGACTTTAAGACCTGAGCTGGGACCTTGAGGAATGAATAATGCAGATAGCTTGAAAAGACCATGTTTCAAATATATGCAAATTTTATGCATGCCTTTCTGACAATGGATGCCTCTTAACAACCTGAAAACTATGTTACAACAAAGCAACAACTAATGTATTACAAGTTGTAATTTCAGTAATTGAAAATAAGATGTTAATCAGATGAAATAGTTCTTTTGCTACTGTACCCTGGCGAGCGGCTTTTTGGTGTGGAGGCGGTGCTGGCTGCGCGGGGGGAGGCGGGGGGGGCGACAACGGCATTCTCCTCCTGGGGCGAGGGCGGCGAGCGGGTGGGTTCGGGGGGCGCTGTGGGGGGGGGCCCTGGCGCGGATGGGAGGAGGGGAGGAGGAGGAAGAGAAAATATCATGATATTTGTAGTAATATTTTGAAACTGGTCTACAGTACAAACCATCGTGATGCAGTAGTCTTTATTTCTCTTAAATGTTAGATAGGCCCTACTACATACGATTCTCCGTTATTTGTCAGGTTATGGCAGATTTACACATAATTAAGAAACGATTTAACGACACTTTAATAGGCACATGTGCATTGCTTAAACAAGTAGGCATTACATCATTCAATAAGATGATTGTGCACATTCCAGTGTCATCTAACAAATCATATTCGTTATCAACCCATCAACTTGATGAGCTTGCCCGTGTCTTTGCCTGAGGCTTACCCGAGGCTCGTCCGAGTGCATTGCCGGCATAGAGCAGCAGCAACTAATTGGAAGCATTGCAACAGCTCTTCACTTCAGTCCCCACAAGAAGAAAAATCATAAAATTGAATGTAATTAATAAAGTGGTCAATTACAGGTTCTTCACCAGGACAAACGAGTTCATATTAATTTTCAAAACTTCAGAACAATTACACGCGATATTTCGGCTTTAACATCATTATTTGCGTAGCACATCTGTAGAATATCCAGTGAGGAGTAAATTCATGTGCTGCACTGCCCTTCAGAGTAAAATATCAAGTACATGTAAATTGGATTACTGTAGTGCTGCATCGTTTGTGTTTGACACAGTTAGAAAGTCAACTCTGTTATTTTTTTTAGAATGCAATACAAAAAAAATCTGCTTTCCTATCTCATTTTAAAACTATGAACATGAATTTTAGCTGAACACCATGACGATTAGAAACATGATTTTGGGTTTATCGAATTGATATACTGCCATCGTGGCCAAATTTAACTCAGTTAGTTATGTTTCGCTGTAATTTGAAATTCCACAACCTCCCTATCTAATTACATGTCCTTTATTAGCTGATTGAGGGTAAATGCAAAATACCTCCAGGCTTGTAGCCAAGTTGGGTGGATGTTGTCGCCCGGAGAAATATATAAATGAAATATATTTCATAATAGTATGATTAATTCAAAGGTAAATGACATGATTGGGGGTAGTCCTCAACTTGTGCGAAACTACTCTAGAACCAAGTAAACTATGCCAAGGATTCTCCTGTGAAAATTCTTGTAGTCAAACTAGACTCATTCAAATAATACCAATTTCAATATCACTCGTAGGCACGAAACGCTCTCTATGGGGCGTTATTTTTATCAGTCGCCCGGAAAAAATTCAGAGATACTCCTATGTTTATGCTTTGCATCGCCTTAAGTATAACAAATTGACAGACAAATCCTCCAGGTGGGGATCCATTCTCCTGCTAGCTGTAAAGTTGGTACTATATTTCCAAGCTCATTTGTGGTTCTTGAGCACTTTTCAAATGTCCCAATCATGTCACTACCTTTAATAGGTCTAGCATTTTCATTCAGTAAGCAATTCAATATTAGACAAACACAAAGATATGCACAATACATAGAGACCAGACAGGAACAGACACAACAGCACACAGCACACACAGGCACGCATCGACACATGCACTCATACATCACCTACGCTCACACGCAAAAGCAGCAAACACAGTACACCGCACAACACACACGCAACGCATCCACATACAAACACAAAAACACACACACACACAAACACACACACACACACAAGCGCGACACATACACACATACATTTACCATGCTTTTTAAAATTATGCAACCAGCTTGCAATAATCACACTTTCATATGATGTATGTACCTTGTCTGTTTATTTTGTGGCGTTGATTGCAATTTTGTGGAGATGAAGAGCATTTTCGTGTAATCATCTTCTCTTTGCTATTTCATGATAACTTTGGTATTGCTTTAAACATCTTGTAAAATCCACAATATGTAGCTGAGCTATTTATTAACTCTCCGCATGCTCCTGAACTATTGAATTGAATGAATTGAATTAATCTCGATTCATATAAATAAATACAAACACCAAATAGGATATCAAACATATACAGTTCATACAGTAACTAATGAGAACACAACATACCAATAATAATTGATAACAAACCTACTATGTACCACGTTCTGATTAAAATAACAAAATATAATGTGTGGTGTGAACAAAAAAAAAGTCGAAATCTTCTTTGTTTCACCTTTTTTAATTAGTATGCGGAAAGTAAAGGCAAACTTTAAGTCATAGATATTCAATCATAAACGGAATATACAAAACTTTTAATTTTGCACGACCATAAAAACACAAAAAATACATGGCACAAACACACAGACAATTACATTACCCCACATTCTTACTCGTCACACACATCACAACCTGAACATCATGTAACCAAGCAAGTAGAACGACGTGAGAATTAACGATAATCGCTAAGAGATCATAGTGTCCGACTGCTGATCGCTTCAAATGACATTATTAAAAATATTCAAAATAATATGATCATTAAAATGTACAATTACATGTGTTATAATATTATACATAAATATATTTCAGTTGCTCAAATATTTACTGCCGTTTATGTTCGCACATAATATGAAGTACACAGGTATATTTTTTATGTTTACACCAAGATTTTTTATCTGTACGACTAAAGGTTAAGCATAGGCGATATGTTTAGTCCTACATATATCTATGCCTAAACTTGCTAGTATTAGATGGGTCCGCGAATATATACATCCAATTGTTCTAATATTGTATGAATATGGACAAAAACCTTTTCTGCCCAATTAATGCTGTAATAGCATTTTATGTGTTACACACAAGCCATTACAGATTATATTTTATATCACCTTAGTAATACTGTTGAAATAATGATAACATTCAAGAAAGTTATCACGGCAATACATTGCATGTCAGAATAACACTTGTGTACAGAGGGCGTAGGCTGGTTTGGGCACGGGGAGGTTGCAATCTCTTGGGGATGGCTGGAACTAAAGTGACATGGCGGGAGGTGCACATCTTAAGTGCCAGTGGAACTTAAGTTGAGTAAATCGGGCGTTGAAAGCATAAAAAGTGGTACAAAGTTCGTTTTGCTTGCCAGGGGCGGAACTCCTATGGCTCTGCGGGGGGGGGGGGGGTTTGCACGTGCACCCAGTGCACCCCCAGCCTACGCCCTTGGTGTATCTGGAATATTGAAACTGAAATTAAGATCAACATCTAAAATCTGGAAGAGATTAGCACAAGGCCGTTAGCAGAATTTTATTGTTCTTTTTAAAATAATATAATATTGTTATTATTCTTATGAAGAGGTATCCCCTTTGGCTATTAGACGAAGTATTTCGTTACACAGTGCATAGGTCATTAGATACGTCGAAAATCTAGCATACAGAATGTGAAGAGAATTGCTTCACAACCACGGCATATAGATTATCGACGGCCTATATCTTTGTGTAAACAAAAAAATTTTCACAGTTGGATGTAATCAGTTTTCCTGATCGCGTGACAACGCAGTTTGGTGGGTATCCTGTAGAATTACGTTCAAATTCTACGATCTGCTTGTACCGAACCTCACCATCAGGGGACACCATATCCACCATAAAATCGCCGCCCTTTAAATCAATATACGAAACATACAGCATGTCATCGGTACGATTGACAGCAAAATTGACACCATGCCAGTGATCATAGTAGATGTCTTTCTTACGAGTACCTGTCCCACTGACTACAGTGAGTTGTTTGCCACCCGGCTGCACAACGATGTCTCCTGATGACAAGCCATGCATCCACCAGATATTCTCACCGACGGTTATGGTTCTCACGATTTCCCCGTTGGTTGGGTTGATGACGTAAATCTTATCGGAGCAATATATCGATGCGAGAATCATTCCATCTTTGTCAACGTCAATCAATATTTCCTTTCTATCATTACTGTCATCGCTGTCATCAATATGATCATGTGGTATTTGTATGTCCTTCAGATGTTTCCACTTTCTATCGCATATCGTGATGCAGCCTTTGCGTTTGTTATCACACAAGATTGCGTCATCATCTAGTAAAGTTCGTGGCACCAACCCCTTGGACACTTTCCGTGCAGTCTTTTTACCGAGATGAAACGTGTAACACAAATCGGTCTCCATAATATCTGATACTAACATTTCTCTGTCACTGACTAACCCTATCAGGTATGGTGACTTGACTTTTCGCGGTATTGTAATAGTTTCGGTTAATATCAATGGTTGTGTGGTTTTCGACTTAAAACCTTTTTCCTGACTGCCACCAGCTTCTGTTTCAAATCCCGTCGCCATTATTGTTAACACAGAAAATTTAACCTGCGTAAAGTAAAACATAAAATTCCAAAAGAAGAGACATAACAATAAAGTTTGGGTGTTTATGTTTCAAAGCTAGAAAAATAGAACAGATTTGTCCCAATATCTTAATAAGTATCTAAAATCAGAATAAATCAAGCACTAGATTGCTATAAGCCTAAATAAGACAGGACAATTTAACAACCCTTTTCTCTTTTTTTTTGCAAAAGCGTTCAGTACTTGAAGTGAAAACGTCGTGTGGCTGGCAGAAGGTCGTTAAATTGCCTCTTATTTGAAGCCCATAGGCTTATTCCATATTTTCGCCTTACGTACTGATAGAAGGATCTAAAAGATCACAATACTTTGATTTCATGTGAAATAAGCCAATGGTTGTCACGTTACAATTCATGCAATTTTCTGTTAACGCCCTTCTGCTTAGAGCATTTGCTAACGACCTTCTGTCAGCCGAAAGGCATTTGATTCTTTAATTATCGATTGTATTTAAGTTTCTACATATGGAAGAAGATCAGATGAAGAAGAAGGAAGATGATAAAAGACTGGTAAGACTGAAACAATGATAATGATAATAATTCAAATCAAATCGTTTATTTTCACTTAATAAAAAACTACAACATACAAAGGACATACAATTTCAAAATGCAAAGGCAAGATGACATTTTACAAAACAATGTGACACATACAAAAAAAAAAAATTATTAAGTGAAGGGGTCAATGAAAAGGCAGAGAGGCTTTATTTTAAAATTAAACCCCTAAACCCCCTTTTAAAAAAATTAAACCCCTAAAATAAAACCATACATTTAATTAATGACAATAATGATACAAATTGCTACTACTACTACTACTACTACTACTACTACTACTACTACTACTACTACTACTACTACTACTACTACTACTACTACTACTACTACTACTACTACTACTACTACTACTACTACTACTACTACTACTACTACTACTACTACTACTACTACTACTACTACTACTACTACTACTACTACTACTACTACTACTACTACTACTACTACTACTACTACTACTGCTTATACCCTTTATTCTTTGTCCACAATTAACAGGTGAACCATTAGGCCTGACGTCACCCCACCCTTCTGCCACTTTATTCGGGTTCATTGAAGTGGTGGTTACCTTTTTTTCAATGAAATTCGCACTCTCAACAAATGATTTCCCAACCACTTGATTTGTGCATGTATGGTAAAATTCCGTTTACAGCGAGCTTCATTTAACACATGTTGCTCAGTGATCACATTTTTGTTTGCAAACATCGTTTATATTAAAGTTGTCAGTTTTCAGGACATAAAGGTTGTGCATTATCGTAGCATTTTATGTATTTCCTTTTCTGTTTGAATTTTAACCTTTCCCAGATACATCAATCTGAATACATGTATAGAAAAAAATGACACTTCAGAGTGAAACTTAAAAAAAGGAGGAAACAAGTAGAGAATTTCAGCGTTGTATATCAGAACTAGAGATTAACGAAAATTTCGGAATACACCTCAATGCCTGGCTCGTTTTGATAAATATTCCACAAACCCCTTCTCCGATTCATTGGTAGTGATTTTTTCTCGTATGCTCTTTATTCTCTGTAAAATCATATGATATACTATTATGTAAGTTTAATATGGAAAATCTTATCTGCGTGCACTTCTGCTATGTACAGTATGTCACGTGAGATATATGAACTGTTTTACGGCAAACGCCATTATCAATCCAAATAGTTGCCAAATAGTTACAGCAGATACATATCTATTGCCATAGATTTGTGTTTTTGAATGGGCCTGTATAATGTTCATGGTTTTTTTTTCAGGCCGAAATTATGCATTTCCACTTGAAAAGAACGATTGACTTACTTGTGAATTTGATAAATTTGATCCGCATTTATGCACCAACAAGACGGTTTGACGGAATTAATAACTGTAATGTACTGTCCAGCATCAACACCCAAAATACTATTTAATCACAATGCAATGCTACATTGCAAATAAGAAAAGTGCTTTTAGTTCAAGGTTCAAGAAAACAACACTACTGCCTATGAACGGTAGTTAGCGTTCTTTCTAAATATGAACTATAATACCAATATCATTGCACTTTGTGTTTTTGTTACTTCATTTCTCTGTGTATTTTTGTCTGATGACGGAATTTTTGCATGAGGTTATCAGTTTGTTATCAATAATTTACTTATAGGGGCAATGTGTAAACTTCAAATATATATTATTTTGTCATTCAGCCAACGTTTTCTTAAATCTTTCACAACATATTTTATTGTCTCCCATGCAGACATCATAAAACTATATCTAAGCCACTGAAAAAGTATTTCATGACATAATTGTTTGATTATCGTGGAACAGATACTACTGAGTACATTTCCTACGCGAAATGCACGTCGTGGAATCCGGACTTTTAATTTTTCACAATATTTTTTCAAATTAACAGTCTTTGGGACGTGTGATTTTCAGTGCATTAATATACCACATATCAATAAGACATTCACAATTCATAAAAAACCTGCAAATTTCCTTTGAATAAGTTGTCAGAATGCGTGCACACACACACACACACAACACGCACACGCACACACACACACACACACACACACACACACACACACACACACACACACACACACACACACACACACACACACACACACACACACACACACACACACACACACACACACACACACACACACACACACACACACACACACACACACACACACACACACACACACACACACACACACACACACACACACACACACACACACACACACACACATACACACACACATAGAAACACACAAGACACTCCTACAAAAATACACACTTATACGATAACAGACGAATAATAATTACAAGTTTTAATTGAAATATAATTACTTTCTTTATTTCAATAATTAGGTTTATGTATTAACCACATAATTTTAAATTGCACAGAGTAACACTTACATCCATGACAACAAATGAAATTCAATACTTGCTGTAATACAAAAAATAAACAACTCTTTACATTTGTAAAATATCATGATTAATGAATAAACTTGTTAACAGGATGAGATACATTGTTCTGATAGCATACACATTGAATTATTTCTATGGTTTAAATACAATTTCTTGTTAGATTATCATTTACTTTGTATTTTTTATCATTTGACAAATTCATAAGTGCATAGCAAAATATGAAATTATATGGTTTAAATAATTGTTTCTTGTCAGATTTATGTTTATTTTCCATCATTTGATAAATTCATAAGTGCATAGCAGAATATGAAAATTACATGAAATCCTGAATCAAAACTTGTAATAAGTGAAACAGTATACATGCTCTCTGCCTGAAGAATCCAAGATCACCTAGTATGTAACCTCAAGTTAATTATAATTCCAGAATTTGTTGCAAATTACTTTCCATTTAATATTTGATGTTTAAATTACATCTAACATGTATACTCCAAGTCCAAGATGTATATTAAAATCTTACACACATTTAAAACAAGTATTCTTTTCTATATTCAATACACATTCTATTGCAACAATATACAATTACAGTTTTGGAAATAAGCCTGATTTGTCAATAATCACAATAGTTATTGCTGACTGTCTGTAATTAACATGTGATCAAAATACGTTTTGAATATAAATAACACAGTTACTCTTATTCTAAATCACCCCCTCTTTTTTTTGGGGGGGGGGGCATCTTATTCGATTTGTTTCAGTCTTGATGACATCCAAATAAAAGTGAATTACTTACAGTACTGCTCAAAATATCATTTAGGACTTATATGATAGAAATATAGTTTCATAATTTTCTAAAAGAAACACAATTTACATAAATTTATAGCCCAGACAACATAATATTTGAGAATATGATTTGTCTCTGGTCCTGATTGCAAATTGGCCCTATGCTTCATAACATCAATTTTGCCATGATCATACTTCTTTCACTAAAACTAACCTACAGTAAAGATTGTAATTGCAAAATATATTTAACTAGAAAAGTTCGACTGCACGCAGTCAATTGGTATGCCTCCGCCCTGTGCGCCCACTATGCAGGAGCTAACAACCTGATTATATCAACAGTTAGCACTCCTAACTGAAACTATAGGTTTGACACAAAGTTCATTGACCTTTGACCCTTGACCCTGAACGTTGACCCCTGCGAATCTACCAAAATATTTGTCTTTTGGTTTGGAATCTAACCACCAAATTACATCAACAGTGAGCACTCCTAACTGAAGTTATAGGCCGAAAACAAGATTTTGGGACAAAGGTCATTGACCTTTGACCCTTGACCTTGGCCTTTGACCCCTGTGACTCTACCAAAATATTTGTCTTTTGGTTTTGAATCTAACCACTAAATTACATCAACAGTGAGCACTCCTAACTGAAGTTATAGGCCGAAAACGAGATTGTTGGACAAAGGTCATTGACCCTTTGACCTTGACCTGACCTTTGAACCCGTGACTCTCCCCAAAATATTTGTCTTTTGTTTTTAAATCTAACCACCAAATTAGATCCAACAGTGAGGCAGCTCCTAATGAGTTATAAGCAGCAAGTGCATTTTAGGACAAGTTCATTGACCTTGACCTTGACCCTGGACGGATTCGTCCCAAACATCTAATCAATATCCTTGCTCAGTAGTTGTCTACCCTTGGTCAAGTATCATCAAATCCCTCCAGCGTACTTCAGTAATCTTGTCAGCAAGAAAGTGTGGGACGCACGGACCCACGGACCCACGGACGCACAGACGTACGGACGGACAACCCGAAAACATAATGCCTCCGGCTCCCTTACGGGGCGGAGGCATAAAAGTACTTTTCATTACAATCAAAGATTTTCGACCAGTGTAATTACCCGATGAGTCCTAATGAGGTTATTGAGGCATCAATTTGTGGATGTTCACATAAAATACACAGATTAATAATTTCATCTCCTAAAAGTGCAGTTGAAAAAAGTGTTATGTTCAGATTTAACACTTGTATCATCGTATCTCAGACATGTTACAAAGGCAAGACTTCAGACAAGTAATTAAAAAGA
>JZLH01S0599490.1:0-24587 GCA_001188425.1 Eucidaris tribuloides
CCAAACATCAGCATCAAATCCTCAGTCTTCTTCCTGTCCATCACTTCAATCACACATCGCTCTCACCATTACTCTCGTAGTCCTCAAAATCCCCTTCTCATTTTCACTCAAACACTATGTCTCACTCTTATACCATACGAATTTTTATCATTGGCGAACAATTTAAAATTCTTTCTTACACAATGAAAAGCAACAAGAATTCTAATGAAACAGCCAAACAGGGCTAGAATCATCCTGCGGGAAAGGGGATGCACAATTGTTCAAATGAGCACAAGACCCCACCCCTTACCCAAGGGGTTTACAGCACAGACGGCAATCCCAGGGGGAGACATGTCCCCCCTCGATTTTTGGGGGAAGGGGATCATTCCCCTCGATTTTTGAAGCTGAATATATATTTTTTTAAGTCTGATAGATTTTGTAACTGCAACGCTGTCAGAAGGCAAATGTGAGAAGATAGCGTACCGTTAAACTTTTTTTTTTTGGAGGGGGGCGGCGGCTCAAATTTACAAATTTCCACTTTTTAACAATGACAAAAAATTTGTATCGACGATGCTTTTGTTTGTCGCTGTGGAGGTCTAAGAAATAGTAGTCTCAGGCTGTCAAAGTTCTGGTGCCCCGCCCCAGAGTGGTCACAATGACATTGGCCCCACTCAATGGGTTTGACGGGTAGTGTCCAGTCCCCCAAATTTGCTAGCATTTCTACCATCTTTGTTGTTTCGCCAGGTTAGCATTTAAGAAGGCAGGTATTGTATGTGTGACCCTGTTACCAGACCATGCTACACAAACAACAAATGCTTAGAAAAGAAGGAGATTTATTTACAAAAACTTTATTTTGCCAGATTTGTTATGCGGATGTCATATTTACACAATATCTGCCAAACTTAGCACCGTACCAAGAAACTCATGAATTATTGGCTCCACGTTTACACAGAAACGATCCTTCAATGTGGTTATCAAGAATTAAGTTAATCCTCCCTCAACACCACCATGAGTGCAATGATTGCTCCCCACGCCCCTGTCCAAAAAAAAGGAAAAAAAACCTTAATAAAGGAGTACAAAATTATAACACTTCCAAGGTTTATCATGGCCAAATACATGATAAAAATAGTTCCCCAGGGGAATGTGAATCCTGTTACAGTCGGTCATGAAAGTCTAACAGCGACCAAAAGAAAAATCTCAACAGAATTTAGATTTTGTCCATAAATAGTGAACAGACTCAAAGTGTATCAGATATCATGCATTACTTCATCTGATAATAGCCGAAATAACAATTATGAGTTTACACATGAGCATGTCACACTAATGCAGTATAATTTAAGGATCCACTACATTTCATTGCATATAATCCAAACGTCATGACATATTATCTTCATCAACTTGTACTTTTTGGCTGCTCTTCACGGACATATGCCGTTAAACACATTTACACAACACGCATAGATATATACATTTTACCCACAGGAAACAGACTAACAGAGCTGATTAAATCAATTAAACAACAGTTAAAACAGACACTTCTTACAAATCAGTGCAATTAAATTGCACAAAACAAACTACAATACAAGCAAGGCTGCGACTCATAGGGGAAATTCCCTACCGTAGGGGATTTTGGCCATGCGTAGGTTGAAGGGGATACCTACGGGGAAAATGATCTTCCATTAGGGAAACATAGGGGTTTTTGATGATTTGTAGGGGATGTAGGGGGTTTTGACAATTTTCAGAAATATTCTTAATTTTTCCACGGAAATCCGATTATATTCGCCCATTTTGTCCATCTCCGCCGAAGAAATTGTGATCAATATTATGCATTTCTAAGGTTATTTTTTAGGGAAAAACATACCTTCTCAGGGAAAAAGTCGATTTTGTAGGAGAAAACATAGGTTCGTATGGGAAAATATGGTTAATTAGGTGTAGGGGAAAAGTGGTGTCCGTAGGGGAAAATACGCATGCGGCGTAGAGGAAACTCAAAATTTTGAGTGGCAGACCTGAATACAAGTTTCAAGTTCTTTGGTCTACAATTTAATCCATACTTGGATAGAAAAAAATAGGGCGAATGTGATTTCTTTTCCTGTCTTCACTTTACAGCATTTTGAAATATTTACAAAATTTCATTCATTTTTGTTTGCTATTACAGTATGTAACATTTTCATTTTTCTTAATGGAATACTTTTAAACAGAAATCATTTCATGACTGCATTATAGCCCGTACTATTCTCAGTAATTATAAGAAATCACTTCATCATTAAGTCAATTTAAGTATTGAATATTTCAATTACAGTGAAGTTCATAATTACAACTCCATTTCAATTAGATTGCAAAGCTAATAAACTTATAGCGATAAACATCACAGGCACAAATTTACGGCAAGACACTTCATGAATTGTTAAATAATCCCGTAAGTTCATCTATATCATAAACAATGTCAACCGTCATATGGAACCCTCACTGATATGCAGGTTCTATAGAAAAATAACACAGTCTTCTATCTTTAAATGTACAAAGATGGTAACACTTCAAAACTGACACATCAACGTTATAAGTATCATGTTAAGGGTTAGGACTGATTTGCTTACAAACTACTATTCCAGTTGTATATCATTGACCACTACTCATGAAAGCTGCATGTGTTCTCTACGCTTGGTTCTAGATTTGAGCGAAATTTTCAGCTATACCATGTCCATTGACAAGACATCTGCTGTATAGTATATATCACATCATTAATTTCCTACATTACTTCACAATGTATTGTGCTGAAAATGTATGAAACTTACATAATTTGTATTTTTAATGTATTGTACCTTTGCTGAGGTACATGGCTATGAATGACACGATAATTATAACATCTGAATCACTGAGCAGTTCCTTGGTTTTTGCTCTTGTGACAATTTCATACTCTAACTCAAACCTGAAATCTAAGACTAAACCCTAAACCTAACCCTATTCTGTACTGGAAACCCAAATGGCAATCCTAGCTCTTTGCCTTCTGAGAGGTGATCCGATATTTTGCTCCGGCGACAGTTGCTCCAGTGACAATATCACATAAGACAAAGAGTTAGGGTTAGGGTTGCTGTTGGGTTTCCAGATCAGAATACGGCTAGGGTTAGCGTAAGGGTTAGGGTTGAGATCAGGTTTAGTGCATGGAATAATCGTTGGAGAAATTGTCGCTGGAGCAAATGTCGGACATTCTTCTAAAATATTGACACTGGAACATTTGCTGCCGGAGCAAATGTTGAGCTACCCACTGGATATTCCATTCCGGGTGGAAAACTAGCATGACTAATGACTTGCTACTTACTTTTAACTTGTGATTTTAAGATCACTGTCACTTCCACAGTTCTTTGAAAACCATCTGATGATGAAATGGATAACAGAGAGCTGCCACATTGGTAACTTGTATGTTCATCTATCTTACTACAAGATACAACAGATACTACACAAATGATTACGTCTGCGCAGAAATTAATCTCATTCATAGACAAATACGTAGTAATACAAAACTATGAGAGCAAAACAACTCTTACATGAATGAATTGAAGCTTCTTCATTGCACTATCAAATCTATTGTACATTATTCGGTATGACATTTATATGCATTCCTTGGAACCCACAACTAGAAAGGTTGGAATATTCATCACAATATCACAGTCAATTTGTGATTCCCTTTTGATTTGGCACTTTGAGACTGGAAATAATGTTTTTCACCATCTGTATCATCAAGTTCAACGTGCAATCACTGTCTTATTCAGATGAAAAAATGGCCACCATTCTTGCAGCAACTGAGTAGAGTGTACACATCAGTTAGGGTTATAAGACTGGTTCTTATCCGTTCTTTGTGTTATACAGTGATATCCATTCTACTGTCATTGATGGACACACAGGGTAACCAGTCTCTTCTTTACAGTCAAGGCAAATAGTGCTCCTCAAATGGGTAGCACTCACTTGGAGATTGGTACCAGTTTGCTAGGGTTATCAAACTGGATCTGTTCCTTTCTTTGTGGTGCATCTTGATATATAATCTTGGAACTACAGGGTAACCAGTCTCCTCTCCATACTCAAGGCAAATAGTGTTGCTTAGATGGGTAGCACTCACTTGGAGATTGGTACCAGTTGCTTTTTCCGAATACATTGCCACAGCCAATCGGAACTCACAATTTCTGCTGAGGTATTGCCACCAGTCTCCTAGTAACAAAAAACAAAATACAAAATAGAAATGATCACAGAATTGTTTATTGTAAAAATCAATGGTCTGATTTTTTTCCCTTCTGCACAGTATCACAAATTGAAGGTTCACATAATACACCAACAAAAAACTAGTTGATGTATTTTTCTCCAAATACAGGTATACAGTTTTGTGCATCTGAAAACTTGAAGAACATTTTGTCTTTACTGGTATCTGAAAAATGCTACTAAATGTTCCATAATTAATTTCTCTATAAAAACATATCTTATAGGCTATGTAAGTCACTGTTATCAATTTACATTTATCTGTAAAATAAGGGTCAAATTATGGATAAACAGGCAAAATAAAATGTAGATTTATGAAAATTTCAGTGTTCTGAATTTTTTTTCAACATTTACCCTCCATAATTAATGCTTTTTACCTTTGATGATGAGGCGGGATCTCTCACTATATGAGTAGCGCTCTGCAAGCTGGATTCATCGACGACATCTCCGTCGTAAGCAATCACAAATCGTTTCAACTTCTCAAGGTCCTTCATCTTGCTAGGTAGAAACACTGACATACCAGTGAAGACGTTGGGGAGACCCTAAGAGTATGGAGAAAACAGAGGGTGGAGTAGTAGGGAAAATCGGGTCTCAAATCTCATGGAAAACATATTTTGTTAATTCTCCCTGCCTCAACTACGCAATATTTGGCTATATCAAGATCATGAACTTATCTGCAGATTTGCTGATTTCCAGGCTGTCTCAAAACAAAATTGGTAGCATTGATTTAATAAAGTCAATCTGTTTGCAATTTTATTGCCTATTTTCTTTCTTTGTGTGTGGTTTGAGTAGCTGTGTTTTCCTTTTGGAAAATTAAAAGGCAAAAAAATGAATGAAACTCTTCACATTAGCAGGGTGTATAAAATAAGGTGACAAGTTATAACCCCCTATTGTTTTCAAAGTAATGAAAATCATGGGGTTTTTTAAAGTGTTTTTGGAAAATTTTGCCACCCCCTCAAGATTTTGTCTGTTTGGCAATGAACAGATATGATTTGGCCATAAAACTAGTTTCCAGTGAACCTGAGAGGCTTTTTTTTTGGCTTACCATGTCACTGTTTGGCCATGAATGGATAAGATTTAGCTGTGAAACTGGTTTGCGGTGGACCTCAGAACCCTTTTTTTTGTGTTTGTTTGTCGCATCACTGTTTGGACGTGAATGAATATAATTTTACCCTGGCTCTGTCCCTGTTTTGAAATGTACCAGAAATGTAAGAATAAATATTCTTACCTTTGAAGGACTCTTTTTGGCGGGAGATTGCGAGGGATGGCTGAATCTTGCTCGATGTTCTGAACTTGTTTGGTAGCAGTCGGCACTGTACTTACAAACTGGTTTGTCCTAAAGAAACATGGAGTAAAAGTAATCGTGTATTAAAAATATTTTGTTTTTATTGACATTTCTCTTACTATTCAATCTGTTACAATAATCAAATTGTGATGTAATGCCCTTTATATTATTTTCAAGTAATCACTCTTTTGCATTACCTACACTCACATTCACCAATAACACCATCACTGTGAAAACAGTATCTTTCAAAATGATGCAGATAAAACTTTATACAACAAATCTATTATTACAACACAAAACAAAGAGAAAGCATGCACATTCAGATATAATATATAACCTATTTGCATTATATATTATATAACCAAAATTTATATGACTCTTTTTTAAAGGCAGGGGATCTCTTTTGCATGCCTAGAAATTAACATTGTGTAAATACAATGGCATTTAGAAGAAAATGCCATCTGGGAACCTTTAGCAAAATATAGGAGCTAGAAACTCAGTTTTAGTGGAATTATAGTGACCATTAGACCCTGATTTGAATTTTTTCTTGCGAGAAAAAAAAATCCTACCATAGAACGTACACTAAATGGCTATTGTTTTTCTTTTGCATTTTTCAAATTCTAGGCAATCACTGACCTCCAGATTTCACAGACATGCCCTTCATCAATAGCCTACGGGCATGGGTTATTTTTTCCTAGTCTGTGGGGATGTTTGCAAATGAGATCCACTGCCTTTAACCCTATTTTAACTGGGCTATCTTCAGGACCAGTTTTACTGGGGGGGGGGCGTCAATTTGACCCCCCCCCTTCAAATCTCAGCCGCTGATCACGGCGATTGCTGCGAAAATTTGCATGCGCATAGAGCCGGATGTCAACTACACGACTGTATAGTAAAATTTTCAAAAAATTATTTTTTTCTATTTTTTTAGGAATTAATTCTGCAAATAAGTGCATGAAATTATGTTTTTGCCTGTAACTCACTTACAATAGCTATTAGAATACTAATTTTTGGTGAAAATATTCATTCTGACATTTCTCACAATTATCTACAAAAAAATTTGCCGAATTGGAATTAATTTCTTATGTATTTTATTGTTTTGTGAATTTCTTACGTATTTCTTTGTTTTTTCGACCTTTTGTTTTCTGTTGCTTTTTCGATGAAATTTGTTGGGGACACTTTTGCAATCATAAACAGCATAAAATTAATTCATTTCAACCAGTAAAAGCAAAAATAATCATACATTTATGATTTTTGGCTGAAAATACAATTTCCATTGATTTTGTACACAAAATCACGTATTTGAGCGATTTTTGGGTTGACATGGATGTATGAAAAGTCGCGCAGCGTCGTAACGGTACGTCCGATTTTCGCGAAAACGGTCTCAAAAGATGCGCAAGACTTGAAAGTAAAAAGTCAGAGAGCGACGCGATCAAAAAATTTTGCGCGGCGGCATGGTCGCGAAATTCGTTGGGGGGGGTCAAATTGACCCCCCCCCCAGTTGATATAGGGTTAATAAGAGTTTTATGATGTATTGAAATTGAGGTACTTTGTTGACTTGATCAACAAATTTTATCAAAACCACAAATATGCACAATAAAGGCAGTGCACAATCCTACTTTGAGCAAGTGTGGCTGTCATATTTATTTCATTTGAGTAAATATTTTTGCTTTCAGTTTCTTCACTTGGTTTTACTACGATTACAATAAAATCCATGAAAATTCTGGAAAATTAATATATTGTTAACATTTGAACTCCTTCTGACTACAATCTCATCAGCTCCCCTCAAAATGCTGTTATCACCACTGATGATACTGACAATTAGTGGTTTAGTAGAGAATGCCTGTAAATTAACTGGCATAATGGCCTAGTCGTTAGACCATCCGCATCATGTTCTGAAGGTCATGGGTTCGAGCCTCTGCTGGGTCATACCAAAGACTTTTAAAAATGGTACACTCCGTTTTCTACACAGGTGCTCTGCATTCTATAATAGAGAAGGGTAATAATAACATTTATGTTATGCAGGGCGCGCTGGAAGATCAGTCTGTTCGGCTGAAGTGGCTACCCTGGGAAAATAAGAATTGTTATTATTATTATTATTATAATTATTATCAGTTACCTTTCTGGGACTCGATGCGTTACTGTTGTTGTCGTTATCTTCAACTTTGGTCTTTTTGGCGGGGCTTGCTGTTTTCTTGCCCAAGCTGAATCCCGTCACTTCATCACTCTCATCATCATCATCTTCACCATCATCTTTTCTCCTCTTGGTAGCCACTTTTGATGGTGATGCTCCCACTCCCAGGATGGCGCTCACGTCTGTACTCTCCTTGGATTTTTTGAATAACGTCTAAGAAAAAGATGGGGAGAAAAATTTGTCACAAATTAGCTTGCAAATAATAACATAACATAAACAGGAAGAGAGCAAAAGGAGGCCCATAACACAAATTACAGCACACATTACTCAATAACAATATATGTACACAAGTATAAATATATCTATTCAAATTTCAATTCACGGGATCGTTTCCTGACCCTTCCATTGAAAAGAGACCCTGTAAATTTACTTTGGAATAATTTTCATTTATGCTTAGAAGGGCCATCATGGCTTGATGGTACAATTTAATGGAAAAAAATATTTAAAGAAGATGTACCTCCCCCTTCAATATCTCTAGTACAGCAACATACATACAAAACTATACCACAGATTTAATATGCCATTTACTTCAGGAAATATCAGTTAATTACAGAATTGACATATCTTCTACCTCACATGCAACAAGATACTTCCTGTGATAAAATTATGTTCATTCAACTCTTGGCATGCCGAAGTCGCAAATATGCACCACGCAATACACACAATGTCCACAGACCCATAATTTCTCTGGTACGTTAATTAAACACCATGTTACCCAAGGCATATAATAGTCTAAGTATGGAGAGTTCAATGATAAATTCCATCAACCCTATCATTACTACTGAATAGTAATACCGGTATTATTCTGTGGATTTGGATGATGAAAAATCTTACGAAATCTGATAAAATCTTACTGGTTGGCAAGTATGCTACATCAGAATATCACATGAAAAGTCTATGGAAATTTTTTGGAATGGTATTCAGAAGATCATAACATACAAACACACAAACAACAACAAAAACATGCTCACCCTTAACCTGGCAAGGTCTGTTGCCGTTTGCCAGTTCTTGTCTTCACGGAAACGAGTGACTCTCGGAAATCGGATGGAGATGCCGCCGGCTGTGTGAGTCTCTGATTGGGTGAATTCTGCACCAATAATCTCCCAAACGGGGGCTTTCTGCGATAACACACAATTACAAAGAAATTTGGGGTTAATATCATGTGTAGGCCTGTAATAAAAATTTGAAATTATTTGAATACCTTTTGACAGATTGGCATTTGAATGTGACTTTTACTCTTATTTGAATATTCGTCAGGTGATGACCAGTCAAATAATGTAGTTCATATTCAGGTACCTACCTGTTTGTCAGCATATTCCCAAAAGAAGATTAAAGAAATCGATATGACAGGCGAGGAAAATATTTTTAGCATGTTCAGAACCCAAATATACCATTATCATCCATAAATAACTATAAAAAATTAAAGCAGTTTTCTAAATGGTGACATGTAAATACGATGATACTGAGTACCTCGGTCCAATACCATGTATCATAATAAAGCGTTTCCGGTTTTACGTGAGTGATCATGACAACTAGCCAAGTAACAAGCTTTTCCATGAGGGATGATACATATATTTAATAAACTGGTCTATCGACAGTGAAAAAAGATATGATACAATTTAGTACATCACCCAACCGATAGCAGAAATGTACTGTGGGCCTAAATCTGCATACCCTGCATTTCACACAGAAAAATTACACACAATTCAATAAATAATTACCAAACGATGTTTCTCATATAATGTAATGATACATATCTTAGGAATAACCCTACATGAAAATTGTACGAAAAAAATCACTTTTATTGTATTTTTGAAGACAATTTTGTCAATATGTCACTCAACTCGGTCGCATAAAACCGGGTCCAAAATCTGCGCACATGTGCATTGACTACGGTATGTAACTTGTGCGGAGCCGTGATTTGTGTGAGTGCATCAACACATATTGAATTTCGGGAAACTGCGCATATATATTTTTCGAAAACGGCGACAAATAATGACCGCTTATTCCATTTACTATACATTTGTGCCAATTAAATGATGGTTTGAGTGTGATTTTATGGTTTTGCAGATTAAGGACCCGGGCAGATATAGGGCACTTGACCATAGATATGTTTCCTCTTATCCTTACTGATGGGCTTACCTTTGGATCTCTAACGACAAAGTCAGGGACCAGACCCTTGCTGACCCGTAACCACGAGGGCACCTTGCTGTAGTCCTTGCTGATCTTGACGACGTCTAAGTCCTTGTTGACTTGGTCCATAGTCTTGTCATCGAGACCATTGGCGCATTTCGTCACGGTGCGATACGTGTCGGAGGCGGGATCGTACACGCCCATCAGGAAAATGGACATAATGCCCCCTGTGTAACGGAATTCATAATATTTAATTTATTATTTATTGGAGTGAGAATATACTTTAATTGGGGGTGGGGAGAGGGAGGGGCAGGGAATAGAGGGGAGGGGAGCAAACATATCTGTGCCATATCTAAAGGAAAATTTTAACAACGTACAATCAAACGCTTGGATGTAGTGGGCCGCTCAGTTGGATACAATACTTACCTTTATAGACAATGTTTTGAACGTAAAAATCACTATCAGACCTGCAATTTGCGGGGTCACTTGTAAAAGATCCAAGGGTTAGAGTGTTTTCTAATCTATTCACGTGGCAACCAACCCATAGAAAAGAACCCAATGTTGGGCGGCCAAAAAGACATAACATGATCGATCAAACTACAACAAAATTCCTGGCATGAAACAAGTGAAGCGAGGAAAATATCAATGCTAGACAGGCATCTTTGGAAGACATCATTAATGCCCGACAGCTAAGAGAAGTGGTGAGGTGTGAGTTTTAAAACACTAATTTATCTTCAGGGAATCTATCCGTAGGCTTGCTGCTATAGAGAGGTGGGCCACATATACAGATTTGATGGTACAATGTCACCAGATGTGTGGTATTAGTTCAGCAAACATAAATAAACAACAAACTGAATCACTCAAAAAATGGTCTGGGTAAACACTTATTGGATGAGAATTTTGATGGGCTCCGTGGAAAAAGAATTGTGAAGTAGCCTTTTTAGAAAAATACTTAATCATGATATTCAAGATTCTGGGAAATCTCATGCTCTCTGAGATCAGTTCTGAACTAAGTCCTTGCGTAAATATACAATTAGCTGAAGCATTGAAGAATGTGGTAATCATTTAGGGAGGCAAGCCCTGTCTATATTATTAGGTAAAAAATTTTCAAGATTTGAGTGGTTGTCATTCTGTGTTATAACAAATTTATTCATTCAAAAATCTAAACAGCTATTTTTTAAATTATCCAATGTGGCAAATGAAGAAGAACATGTCTTAGAATGTTGTCAACCTTATTTAATCCTCCCTGCTTTAGCGTGTCCACAAACTCTTTGAAGAGCTGTGTTAGAATTTTGGAATCCCTGCAAACAGACAGAGGATATATAATTTTTTTTAATTAAGTGCATCCTGAAGATGTGTGAATTTTGACCACGTGATATTATCGGTGTTTCATGAAAACCAATTGTACATAAATTTATTTGAGTTATAAAAAAGATCTCTAGAAATTCATAACAAATTTTATTTAAAGAGTCTCACACACCTGACAAAAGAGTACTCTTTGATTGGATGAACGTTTACCAAAAACAGTGACTATCATTGGAAAAGGTACATTATAGCAAATTTTTTATGTACTATGATTACTTAAATTATAGCATTCATTCTATTTTAAGATTTTTCAAATAAAAGCCATAAGCAATTAAATGATTTCTTATATAAGATTAAATCTATAGGATCACCAATTGTGTTTCTGTGGTAAAAATGAGGAACAAATAGTCACGATCTGTTTGTGAATGTAAAGAGTAATTCCTATTTGCATAATCGTTTTTAGCGAAAATTTTCCCAAAAAATGTTCAAATAAATGGTTCTAATTTTGAAAAAATGTTCCGACTTTCAACGTGATATGTTCATTTCATACCTTTTTTTACTTTCGAAGTATTAATATCATACATGTAAATTTAAAATAATCTACAAAGTTTTCTATTATTTAAAACATTTGTAAAAAACAACAGGAACTTGGAATATTTGTTAGCTATAGAAAAGAAAAATTGCCCGCCTCAACTTTAAGAAGTGGCGATATTACCCTCATAATTTTGGTTTTCGTAAAATGTCACAGGTACACGATCATTAAACATATATATTTTTGTTTAACAGCTCAGTGCCCCGCTTTCTCTGTAATAATACTGCCTGTACTTGACATATTTACAGTTAGTAAAGGTTGTAGACATCAGATTTCCATATTTTTGTCATTTCATTGTTACCTCAGGTTTCCTCGATATTACTTGTTCTTTAAGTAACATTCAATTATTATGTTTTAGATAACCAGTATTTGTCTTTTAATTTTATCATATTTGTTGGGAAATCAACCTAAAAAGTCATAGCTTGTATACTCTTGTTTTGTCTACTCTTATTTACCAAATCATACTAACTCTGTTAGAACACTGATATTAAGTCATCACTTTGCCACATTCCTTTTTGGGGGAGGGGGGCGGGTTGGAATAAGTGGAGTGAGGGTGTTATTCTACATTGTATTATCATGTGTTATTATTCTTTTTTGTTAACCAACTTGTTGTATGTGATTTGCATCACTTAACATCCATTTTAAACTTTGTATATGACTTTAATTGTTATAATAAAAACAGAGATTAGAACAAACTGAATCACTTTATATCAATGGTCACACAATCATCAATGTATCAAACTCAAAAGCACGAAAAGTATCAAAACATGAGCACAACACTACCTCATGCTAAAGTAAACAGTGGAACTCCGTTATAATGAGGTCGGATATAACAAAACCCTCTTATAACAAGGTGATTTTGTAGGTCCCTCTCTTTATATTTCTTTGTTTTTTCACCCTGATATTGTGAGGAACTTAATATAACAAGGTAATTGTCATGGTTTTTGCTTTCTTGTTATAACGAGGTTCCCCTGTTAATAAATTTCTCACCTTTGGTCCCAGTCCCATAAAACGCCCCCAACACCAGGAGATCTGCCGAGTCGGCCATGGCACCCTCCTTCAGGTAATCCTTCTTGACCTTGAGCCAGTGCCTCTTGCCTGGCTCGTAGATGCTCCTGATGTCCTTGAGGACCAACCCCTCCAGCCCCTCCCGGATGACGTCGGCGATCAGGCCCGAGAGCTGGTGCGGCTTGGTGATGAACTTGGACTCGGACAGCATGACGCGGTTCGGGATCTCCGTCAGATTCTCCTCCAGGATCTTCCTCCGCGTCTTCAGTGGTCTGATGTGGGAGAAAGACATGAGATTGGATCAGTGTTGAATCTCTGAGTCCACCCCAAAACACTACTTTTCCATAGGGTTTGTACAGGTGACTCGGACCGAGACCGAGGCCCAACCAAAACACTACTTCTCGATAGGGTTTGTACAGGTGACCCGGACCAAGATCAAGACCGAGGCCACCCTAAAACACTACGTTTCCATAGAGTTTGTACAGGTGACTTGGACCAAGACCGAGACCGAGGCCACACCAAAACACAACTATTCCATAGGGTTTGTACAGGTGACTCGGCCCGAGACCAAGGCCACCCCAAAACACTACTATTCCATAGGGTATGTACAAGTGACTCGGACTGAGGCCAAGGTCAACGCTACCGAAAATTAGCCTCGAGGGCGACCACAGATACAACACTGGTGATTCCCAGTATTATTATTCAGGGTTCCCACAGAAATTTGAGAACCAACTTCTATGACTTTCTATGACCCATTTTTGCCACCTTTCCTTGACCAGATAAGCATCATTTTACATTTTAGGACAACTCCCCAGAGGACAGCTCTCCCTGGGGGACCACTTTCCCTGGAGGACCACTTTCCCTGAAGACCACTGTCTTGGAGGACAACTTACCTGGAGGATAACTCACCTGAAAGACAGCTCCCCTGGATGATAACTCCCCCAAGGATAACTCCCACAGAGGACAGTTCCCCCATAGGTCAACTCCCTTTGAGGACAACTCCCCCAGAAGACCACTCCCCAGAGAACAACTTCCCCCGAGGACAACAAAGTGTCCACTTTTAAAAATCTGAGTTGTCCTCAGGGGAGTTGTCAGGGGGAGATTCATAACTAAATTAATCAATGGATTGATTGAAATATGACTCACTTGTCCATCAAGTCCTCTCCATTAAAGTGCAGACAGTCAAAGATAAATAGACACACAGTGGCATCCTGGAAGGCTGATTTCTTGTGGATTCCTAGTGTTCCGAATGGAAGAATCTTGCCATTCTTATCCACCATCAGAATCTGATAAAGTGAAAAGACAGAAATGGGTTTAGAGACACTATTCAACATTGCGGTGCTTCTTCAATTTTAAAGAAAATTGTCAAGCTGTGATATGAGCTACACAATAGTGCTGGAATGGACAAATAAACATCCCAGAAAGCAAAATTTTGGACAGTTATGCTTCCGGCTTACCACTGAAGGTACTGGAAGGTCTTGCCCATCGGCTTACATCCTGGGACCTCCCCCCCCCCCCCCCCACCCGCCCCCGATATAAGCATAGCAAAACAGCCACAAGCCTGGGTTCAGGATCAAAGGAGAGTAGGATCAGGCTGTTTGCCGGGGGAAAACAGGGACATTGGGTGCAGTCCTTGACATGCCATCACTTTGGGGCAACCAGCCAAACAAGTACGGAAGTGACGCGAAGCACAATACCCGGTAAGCCAAACCTTACCCATACCGCCATTCCATGCCCCATACCCATAGGTCCACAACCATATTCCATACGCCATGGCCCTGTGCCCATACCCATGCTTCAGTCTGGATACATACCCATACCTGTACCCATACTCACTGGTCTGTACTAGTACCCGTACCCATACCCATGACTTAAACCAACATAACAAGTCTGCATCGTTCCTACCTCACTGTCCAGGATGAGGCTGTTGCCGTGGGGAACGGACTTGGGAATCCAGTCCTTGACGTGCATCACCTTGTGGGGCAGGACCAGCTGTAGTACTGGAAGGTGACCCGAACCCATATCCGTAAGCACAAACCTGTACCCATACCCACGACCCATGCTTCGGTATGATTCCGTAATTGTACCCATACCCGCACATGTACCCATACCCATGCTTCAGTCAGGTTTTGTTACCTGTACCCGTATTCACTGGTTTGCATGAGTATCCATACCCATACCCATGATTTGGACCCACACTACAAGTCTGCATCGGTCCTACCTCACTGTCCAGGATGAGGCTGTTGCCATGGGGAACGGACTAGGGGATCTAGTCCTTGACGTGCATCACTTTGTGGGGCAGGACCGGCTTCAGGCTCAGGCTGAAGTAATGGAAGGTGTC
This sequence comes from Eucidaris tribuloides, assembly GCA_001188425.1. Taxonomy (NCBI): domain Eukaryota; kingdom Metazoa; phylum Echinodermata; class Echinoidea; order Cidaroida; family Cidaridae; genus Eucidaris; species Eucidaris tribuloides. Next base: position 15,080 of record JZLH01S0599490.1, read on the forward strand.
ACTGCGCTTGAAAATCTGACCTGTATCCATACCCGTACCCACAGATCTGTTCCTGTACCCATACCCATGGCCTCCTCAGGCCTCCTCCCCATACCTGTACCCACAGGTCCATACCCTTACCCTTACCCATGGCCCTGGTCCGTACCTGTACCCATGCTTCAATCTGGCTACGTACCTGTACCCGTACCTGTACCCACTAGTTCATACCCATACCTACAGGTCTGTACCTGTGCCCGTAAAGCACCCATAGAACCATATCCATACCCTTGGGACCGTATCCATACCAATACCTATACCCATACCCATAACTTAGACCCACACTACAAGTCTGCATTGTTCCTACCTCACTGTCCAGGATCAGGCTGTTGCCGTGGGGAACGGACTTGGGGATCCAGTCCTTGACGTGCATCACCTTGTGGGGCAGGACCGGTTTCAGGCTCCGGCTAAAATACTGGAAGGTATCTCCCTGCTTGTGGATCTGGACCCGTTCCCCATCGTACTTGATCTCGGCATACATGCCGTTGGGGCCACTTCCTCATACCCATCTCCACGGACTTGCATGCTTCGGCCTGTGTGGGGTGGGAGAGCGGTGGTCGGAAGATTAGAAGTTGTGTAGATATGTACGATATTCATGATTCAAATGGACCAGGTCTAGATCTATAATTGATAGTACTGATATCTGTGGTATGCAATTGTAACTTCAGACTAATGTAAGAAATACACTGCTATTCATTTGGTACAAAAGACATTCTTGATATCTGCTATCTAGAAAACAATGAACTTTCGTCATATTCAAAGGCAGTGGATCTCATTTGCAATCATTCCTGCAGACCAGGAAAAGATAACCCAGCCCTTACTTAGGCTACTGATGTAGGACTTGTCTGTGAAATCTGGGGGTCAGTAATTACCTAGAATTTGAACAATGTGAAAGAAAAACAATAGCCGTTTAGTGTACGTTCTATGGTAGGAATTTTTCTCTCGCAAAAAAAAAAAATTCAAATCAGAGTCTAACGGTCACTATAATTCCATTAAAACTGAGTTTCTAGCTCCTATATTTTGCTAAAGGTTTCCAGATGGCATTTTCTTCTAAATACCAATGTATTTAGACAATGTTAATTTTTAGCAATGCAAAAGATATGCCCTGCCTTTAAATGTAAAAGCTTTTATTTCCATAAGTAAATAGCTTGACTTACTTGATTCTGACAAAAACCGGACCTACCAATATCACATAACTGGCTATAAAAATGACTAGTAATAACAAAACTAATGAAAACACTGGTGATAACAGAACATGTATTGATTCGGCTTGAGCTACTTTAAATCAGGGTGGGGTAGGGTGGGTGGAGAGGGGGTAATCTAGGGTTCACCCTTTGGACTAAAAAATGATATGGGTCCATGGAGAATTCAGGTCTCTTCCTTAAGCTTTTCTTTCGGGTGGCCAAATTCATCAGATGGACTTCTACCATAGGCTTGTGTTTTGTGGAATCTAATTTTTTGGTGGCCAATGCAAGCTTTCTAGTGGCCAAATAAAATTTCTGGTGGCCATTGGCACCCAGGCCACTGTTAAGGGCGAGCCCTACAGACTGTGTGTTATATTGAAATCAAATCGTCTCCAGCCGGCTGAAATAAATAGGGAATTACTTACAAGCATGGGTAGAACAGGTGTCATGAGGGACGCCCTCACACTAAGTTTCTTGACCATTCCCGGGACACCATTGCTGGCTTTGCGATTGGCGAGAACACGACTGACGACATCGTGTAGGTCCCTTGAGGCTTGGAATGCCTCGTAAGCATTGGGGTCTAATGCATCCAAACTGTGAAGTGAAAGAAAACGAGAACGAACTGACGACTGATGTACACTTTGTTTAGTTTTGAAATACTTGGTAAAAATCACATAATATTTTTTAACCACAGATTCTTTTCAATCTGTTAAGAAGATTTTGTGTAGATTGTTATCCATCTAGTTGATGTAAGATACAATTTTTTTCTTCTGATGAAGCCAGTAGATTGTCAGCAAAATATTGTTGTTTTCAGAGAAGGAAGTCCAAATTTTGAGTCATAACAATATCACATATATATTGATCTGACAGCAGCAGTGAAATTAATTCAGGTGATGCATACTTAAACACAGTAATTGTGACCTGTCACGATACCCTAATCAAGTTGCACAACACATTGGTAAGGAAAGTGCCAAATAAATCTGATGTAAAGTATGAAAGTGAAGTGTCCTCACAAATTGAAAGGTTTATGCCCCTCACATGTTGTAAAAGAGTGAATATCTACTTTTTTACCCAAAGTATTTTTCTTTCTATATTTATCATTCATAAGGTGTGCAATTTTATCAGGGTATTGCGGTGACAGGTCACAATTATATACACAGACATAAAGAGTATAACGAATTCATAGCATGAAATAAGTGACCATTTTATTCACTTTGACAGATATTCAATAAAAGCATCAAAATAAACAACACTCACATGTGCTTGGCCCCAGCGTTGATACGTAGGTCGTGTTTAATGAGACGTACAACCATCTTCAGATCGTTCACCGTGCATCGATTCACAATTTTGGCCAACTCGCGCTGTTGCTCGAGCTCTTTCGTGACCGTCGTCATGCGATTGAGAAAGTCGTCCACCTAGCCAATGCAAAATCAGGTGATTTAAGCAGATGAAATTCCTACAGCAATGTGCCAATACTGTATGTCATCTACCTGAAACAGGCTCTATAGTATAATATAAATATGCTCGAACTATGTTTATCAACAACAGATAACTGGAAGTCTGTAATCTCCCAGTTTATTTTTCTCTGTTTTCTCATTAATTCCTTTCTTCAAATGATATTGTTATCATTATTGTTCTAATCATGAATGACTACTAGTGACCTTCTTGATGCAGATTCTCCCTTTGTGACAACTCTGAGCTTTTGAACAGGATTGGTGTACACATGTTAAACAAGCAATGCCATCTGTCCAACAGAGTAATTGCCTTCCTCTATTTCTATTCCCTTCGACTTTTCCATCCTCCACTGCCAAAACCTGTGGTTGGTGTTAGGAAGGACATCTACCCACTAAAATTTTGTCTATCAAATCCTCACTTTGTGACGTGAATCAGACCACCCGCGTAATGGGGAGAAAACCGGATTTAAAAATCTGGATTACTACTAGTATTTTTCCAAACTCAATAGCTTTCTCCAGATTTTGTCCATCCCTCCTTACAAAATGACCAAAGTAGTGAAGTTTTTGTTTCACAACTATTTGAAGAGTGAGTCTCTCCTCCCAATGACTTTCATTTGTCCTTTTTGCTGTCTATATACAAAGCACTAAAATTGGTATTCTACAGTTTACCCTCCCAAGGAGATGAAAGAATTTTACATTGAGTAAATTATACTACTGTCTATTACAGCTGCATAATATTACCATATGGGTGATATAATCACACACAATGATAAAAAGTACTTGGATCATTCTTGATCATTTTCATGACTTACTTCATACAGTGTAAGTGAGCTCTTCTTCTGGGGCGGGGTGTGCTCGCTTTCGGCAAAGAATTTGCGGACTGTCTCGGAGACGTCTCCCTGATCCAAATCTGAGACCATCTCTTCCAAGTCTGTCCCAAAAATCTGGACGAGAAGGATATCAGGAATCAAGAATTTGAGGTCAAACTGGAGTAATATTACAAGTATTTATCTTACAGGGTAGTGACATGATTGGAAGAAGTAAAACTTACCTCAAGAACTAATTAAGTTGAAACATATAAAAATATAGTAAATAGTGGTTGTAAAATATGAGCTGTGATTGGCTAGAGTGGTACCACGTGACCTCCCTTCAAAAAGTTATATTGTACATATGTACAATATAACTTCGATTTTTGGATGGCAAAACCCGTGTTAAATGAATGGGGAGAATATCTTCAGCTGTTGACATTTGCGCGATGTGCGCGCAAAATTCGGAGCGTATTGCACTTCGCGCGCAATACGCGATGATACGCTAGCGCATTTCGGAGTCATCGTTCTCAAGTGTTCAATTGGAATTTCACAAATACGTATGCCATCTAGATCTACACTATGGTAAAATTCATGATGGGGGCCTTAGATTGAGGGATCTATTTACTATAATAAATAGTGAACGTTCTATCATACAATATTACTGGACTATATGAACTCCAAATATAAAATTATCCCTCGTGCAAGTCTATTTCACCACGGCCTTCGGCCTCGGTGAAATAAACCTGCACTCGGGATAATTTCATATTTGTCGTACATATAATCCAGTATATTGTACAATAGATTGTACGCTATTTATATAATATGTGTATGCTAAACAGAGTGTATATCCAGGCTGGAAGGATTTGTCTTGAATCCGTTTACTTGCACAAAAAAGTATTTACTTGAATTAAAGACACTAACACTGTGGAAGACCCATTTAAAAAAAATTGTCAGACTTTGCTACATGTATCTGACATATCTGACAGTGTTTGAATGGACAAATAAACACACTAGAGCACACAAGATCAGACAGTTATGCATTCACTTGTAAAATACATACAAATAAAAATTGGCACAAGAAGTATTCTTGGCCGATGGAAATTCTGCAACACAGCAGTCTACGGGGGAAAACTGAAATGGTCTCTCAATGATTTTTACTTTTTTTAAAGCACTTTATTTTCCCTGCAATTAATACAACATATCTATTGTTTAATACCAGTGACTCAGTGGTTAATGTGTAATTCTTTTTATGTGATTAATTTTTCTCTTGATGCAATGTACATGTCTTTCATCAAGTCAAGACCATTATTGCAAAGTTAGTTTATTCATGTATACAGAAATACCATAATGGTTAGAGACTACACACACTCACCTGACTGAACAACTTGACCAACTGCTTGCTGTTGATGTTATACACTCGCTTGACCACACCTGGCAACAGTAGCTTCAGGACGAGGTAAGTGTCACCCTCAAAGTGATCTGAAATACAAAAATTATAAGTTAAATTTAATTTGATAAATCTGGACAGAGGTGTATAGCAGGGATCCACACTAACCTTTTTGGCTGGTTGCCCATTTGGGAAAGCAAACTGTTTGTTTCCATTCATTTAGTTGCCCAAACAAAATGTTTACTTGTGCAAATGAGCAAATGATTAATTATTGCGTTATTTACAGACAGTAGCTCGCTCAAAGTGTTTAAATAAATCCTCACCTGACTGGTAGGAGGTTAGCTCACAGCAGAAGGGTGCTGACATTAAACTGCATCTAACTTGATTGACAAATTTGATATTTGAATTGAACAGACTGACAGAAGGATCTAAAAAGATCACAAGAGTGATTTCACACAAAATGACCTGATCATTTTTAGGTTGGAGGCAATTTAATGTTAACACTCTTCTGGTCTGAGCAAAAGCTTATACCCTTTTACCAGCTGGGCGACAAATTATACAATTAGTCAATTTACTTGCAAATTTTATAGATCAAAACAAATAAATTAATAATTAAATAAATAAACAAATGAATGCATATGGAAACGAAAAAAAGAAATAATATATTAATAAGTGAATTATTATATGAATATATGATAAATATATTTTAATGAATGAATAAATATATACATAAACAAACAACAAAATAAATAAATATACCAATAAACAAATAAATACATACATAAATAAATAACCAAATAAATAACTCAATATACAATCAACAAATAAAAAAATAAAATATGACTATAAATATGTCATATAAATAAATACTACCAACATAAGAGACCTACCATCACTTGACCCTTTCTGTAGGAATGTTGAAACCACTTTGGTCTTCGCATGATGGCCAGCCTGATCGGCAATGCGGGCACAGAGCTTGCGATATTCCCGGAATGAGTTGTCTGCATGCTTAGGATCGCTACCATCACCTTTGTATTTGTCCGTTGACGTGGTCGGTCCCGGGGAGGGGGATTTGCTTGACGATGAAGCAGAGGCTGATGTGTGATGTGATGATGATGGTTGATCATTACCTAGAGAGGAATGAACAAACGTCAAAATATGTTTCCCATGGTGGCATGGTGGATATTTAGACTATGGAAGCTGCTTTATCGTGATGTACTTTTCTTTTCCATTCATGATAGTGAACCTGCATTGAGGACACTTTATAAACTTCTTAAATAGCATATTTTTCTGGTTTGTAATGTAGGCCGAGTCCCAAAGATGTATACCAGATTTGGTACTCAGCAGCTCAGTATCACTTAATCATTCAAAATATTTAAAGAGTCTATGAGAAGAAATATCCAGAAATACATGTATACTTTTTGGCTGTAATTTAGAACTAAACATATCTATATCTCATTATTTCAAACAACATCTTTCATGGTGATAACAGCATCATGACTTAACCTGTTTAGGACCAAGTATCTTGGGGTGGGGTCTATGGAGAATGTTGTGTTACATTGAGATCAAATCACTTTCAACAGGTGAATGTCCTGTTGTACAATATGTATTCATTTAGATAGTGAACTGCAAGGAAAAGAAAACCTTACTTCAGGGCAAGACACTAGCACTTGCCCTGGGCATGTAAAATTTAATGTCAGGCTTTTGTTATTTTGTTCACTGTACTTCATTTATTACTTTTTAAATTCATAAATCACTACGTTTGCTATAAAAAGATCTCATTGGTTAAAATTAAGGTGAATAATTTTTAATGTTTTGTTATTTTTAGGCTAGTAAATTTTTCATTTGGACAAGTGAAAATCTGAAAGTGATAATTTCCCTAAGGGCAAGTAGGAAAAAAGTTAGTGTGGAGCCCTGCTTACTTGTTTGTGGTTTCTTTGTCGGTGAAACAACTTTGCCAGTAGTAGTGAGGACTCCTTGAACTGTTGTTTTCTTCTTAGCTGCAGCTTTGCCAGGTGACTTTGTCGACATCTTTGTTAACAGATCTGGAAATTTAATTAGTCATAGTGAAAAAATGTCAAAGATAATACATTTTGGATACAATTTGTTTTCAGGTAAAGATAAATGTGTCATTCAGTGTCTCCGTAAAGTTCCTGTTCTCATAATAATGTTAAACATGATGACACTAATATCACTAAACAAAATTTAATGGGCTAACAACATTCTGCCAAGCTAATTTACTAATGACGATGATATAACATTCTTTATGTTCAAAGTCACACAAGAAACCAGTTAAATATACTTTCCCAAAAATATTCTGATAGTGAAAGCAACTTGCCAACTGCTTGACCGCACATAGTTGGGGATACAGTAAATCATAATTTCTATACACAAACCTCCGAGTCCGTACAGGATAAAAAAAATTGCCTTCTACGTAAAGTATGAAACAATCAGACACAAGACACCTTTTTTTTTGAGAATTACTCACCATCAATATGCTTCCTGATCACCTTTTTTTCTTCATCCTCCATATCAGCAAATCCCTCCAGGTCACTCGTGTCCTCGATTTTCTTGGTTGTCGCCCTGGCACGAGCAAAGGTCTCAAACATGCAGTTGATGTGGAAGTAGTTCTTCATAAGTCCCCCATCGTCACTGAAGGGATTTGGGGTCAGCTTCGCAATGCGAGGCTCCTTTTTGGCTATCCCCTGCTTGCACTTCTTGCATTTTGAAGTTCCCAATCGGGCATAGTCCACGGAATAGCTATTGTCGGCCATTGTCAAACTTGTCACTTTTGCACAGGGTGGTTGTGTGATCACCAAACTCCAGTGACTACAGAATGAGATATTCTTTCCTGATGCAGATCTGACTGTCAAGAAGTCACCAGCAAAATTATACTGACTTGCTGGGCTTTGTAGCAAAAATCTGTGATGTGCGGACTTGTGAAATGTACAACGCCAGATGACAGATTTGTAGTGTTGGCAAATTACCTTTGAATGTCCGTAACAAAGGGGTGACGAACTACTGGCTGCTGTTACCAATGCCGCGACTCTCGAGTTAAACTTGCCAAGCCAGGAAAAGGATGCTGTTTGATACCACGGTATCATAGGAATATGCTATATTTATAACTGTAATAAGAGAAATGAAAGCACATTTCCATATTAATAAACATTCACTGCATGAATTTTGATGGTTTATTTGTGTAACATTAATATTGGTTATTAAATTCCCAGTCTTCGTGTTTTATAGAAAGTTGTCTATTAAACTATCAAACAAAACTTGGGTTATACAAGGCACTGTCCACTGTGCAGTAGGGTCTACATATACAGCCCACCCCCCCCCCCAAAAAAAATTATTGTTGTCTGATTGTTAGTTGATCTGGTTTCTTCAGTCTTCACCCTAATCTGGAATCTATCCTAGCATGTTAGAATCCCTCCTCATTGAGGGTCTGTGAGTTTGACCCAACATTGTGTATCCACCACTTGCAGTAAAGATGCCATGGAGTTTGAATTTGAAAAAAACTAGAGCAATTCGGCTGCGCGCAGCCGAAGGGGTATGCCTCCGCACCCCCGTCCAATTACAAACTTTGAATGTACGGGGCATAGTAACCTTTGACTGTTCAACTCTGAAATTTCATTTATGCCCCATAATACATACTTCACCCAAATTACATCAATATCCGATAAGCTGTTCTCATATTATCGTGGTAAAGACACAAAGTATGGAGCCTTGTGACCTTCGACCTTTGACCTTTCAACTCCAAAATCTAATCAGTTCATTGGTGCCTCATAATACATACTTCACTCAAGTTACATGACAATTCAACTGGCCGTTCTCAAGTTATCGCGGTAACGAGCCCAAATCACACATATTTTAGGCCCGGTGACCTTTGACCTTTGACCTTTCAGCTCCAAAATCTAATCAGTTTATTGGTGCTCATAATACATACTTCACCCAAGTTACATGACAATCCGAATTGCCGCTCTCAAGTTATCGCGGTAACGAGCCCAAATCAGACATATTTAAGGCCCGGTGACCTTTGACCTTTGACCTTTCAGCTCCAAAATCTAATCAGTTCATTGGTGGCTCATAGTACATACTTGGTCCTAGTTACATCAAAATCCGATCGGGGGTTCTCAAGTTATCGCGGTAACGAGATCCGGTAACGGACGGACGGACGGACGGACAACCCGAAAACATGATGCCTCCGGCAACTTCGTTGCGGAGGCATAAAAAGATGTCAAACTGTGATATCTGAACTGCAATTAGTGCTTGAATGGACAAATATCCATCCCAAAATATAATATTCTGTTTTTTTTTTGTTTTTTTTCCATTTTGAAAAAAAAGTATGCTAGAGTATTACTGGCAAGGTATAATATGTACATGTAAGGATAAATATCAATATTACTTATGCACCCAGTCAGTCTGTGTAACACAGCAGCCTACTGAAAATGGGCATTGCAGAAAAACTGGGCACTCATAATTTTCACTCATTTAAAACACTAAATGATGATTTTGAAGTACAATTTTTTCAGGACTTTCTTTTTAGATTGTATCACTATCAGAAAGGGGGTGGGGCAGAGGAAGTTGCCAGCCCCTATTTTTCAAAATTCTGAAAATTTGCAACTGGTGTAATTCATG
>JZLH01S0599490.1:29527-40305 GCA_001188425.1 Eucidaris tribuloides
CGCCCCCCCCCCAGTGCCCCCTGCTGAAAAAATCCTAGCTACGCCACTGGACACACAGACAGACACACATGATGCACCGGGTGTACACACACAAAGATGGACAGACACACACACACACAAACGGACAGACACACACATGACACATACAGACATACACATCGCACACACACAAACACGCACAGACACATACACACGTGTGCACACACACAAATACACACACATACACGCACACACATGCACACACACACACACATACACACACATACACACACACACACACACACACACAAACACAAGGGCGTAGGCTGGTTTGAGCACGGGCAGGTGCACATCTTGGGGAGGTGGAACTAAAGTGACATGGCAAGGTGCACATCTTAGGGAGGTGGAACTAAAGTTGAGCAAATCAGACGTTGAAAGAGGAAAAAGTGGTACAAATTTCGGTTTTGGCTTGCGGACCACAAGAGTGTGTGTGAACTCCGGGGGGGGGGGGGGGGGTGCATGTGCACCCAGTGCACCGCCAGCCTACGCCCTTGAGAACACACGCCACACACACACACACACACACACACACACACACACACACACACACACACACACACACACACACACACAGACTCTACCATAAACAAAATTTATAGATTTTTTCCCAATTATCTTGCCATAATGTTTTCCCTCTTTTGTTTTGAAGGCCAATCGTAGACGTAGTAACGAGGCAGTATAGTTTTTACGGTCAAAGATGCGCAATTTTGATGAGCAGATCCACATTATCGTTGCAACATGACAGAAAATGAAGATAGATAATATGATACGATGGCTTTTTATGTCCTCTATTTTACGTACATTTAACATAAAATCTTTCAAATAAGTACAGTAGTCTGGAAATCAGACTAATCCTTAGAGCTGTATTCATCCCACAGAGTATCTATATTTAGGATTCATCCACGTTCCTGCAATACACATGCATCTACCAAATTCAATATATTAAATTGATATAATTACGCATAGCCTATATGAAAACAGTGAATTTTTCAAAGGGTGGATGTAGATGTATGTCTGAGCATTCATAGTCGAGAAATTTCAAATCAAATAAACAGAAAAAGAAGAAGGAAAAAAAAACCCTCTCACTATTGAATAAATTAAAGCCGTCGAGTGACTTCGCTTTTTAGACATAATATAGGCATATTGGCCTAGTGGTCGAACAATTTTTTTTTCCAGTAATCTTTCAGAAAGAAAATATCACGACGCGGACGGACATCAGATAAACCACATAAAACTTACTGAAAATTGTGTTGATTTACACATTGTTGAAGTAGTTGTGTAAACGTAACTCAGCGTATAGGCCTACTATATGGACCATACCATGCAATAGTTGTGTAAATCGCACAATATCTGTGCATAAGTTACACAATTTATTAAACAAATATTGTCCAAAATTTAAATTTTTAGTCGCCCTTAGATGATACATGTAATTCTGCTCACAAGTTTGTGATTTTTTTTACTAGGTAGGCCTAGGTCAATTCATTCCTGCATCTCTGAGTACTTTGAAAATTTAATGTCAAAAACCATTTGCTTCACTTGTTGGCTTTGACATTATCACGCACAAGGTGTCCATCAGAAAGTGTACAATTTTGTGTCCTTAGAGTTCCATGTCATATCAAAAAGCTAGTATTGGAAATCTAAGTTTGTGTATTGAGGGTTATCTCTAACATAATACTAGTATTAGAGAGTGAAATTAAAATTAAATAAAACTTATTCGTGATTTCTAGTAGTATCCATGCATACCCACCCCCTCTCCCCCAAAAAATCCGTGTCCCCCCCCCCCAAAAAAAAAATCAAAATACATCACAGCATTTCGAAATTATGCTGGAAAGTACATTCTTATATACGTGATTAATATGTAGGCCTAAATTATGGAGGTAATATTTACAAATTCGAATGCGTAAGTGAAACTTAAAATGTTTCAAATGGTTCTTTCCCGAGTTTTGGCATCAGCTCCGTCACGTAATTTATAGCACCATACAATCAACAATACATGTATAGGCCTATATTATTTTATTACAACTGACATGGCGGGTATGAGCTTTAAAGACATTATATCATTGCAGAAGACCAATTTAAACAATAGTCAAATTGTACTATCCGACATACTTTCCAACTAAAACTTCAGATAGTTATGCTGCCAATCATAAAATATACAGATACTGAATCGCACATGAATTATTGTCAGCTGATGGAAATTCTGCGACACAGCAGCGTATGGCAAAACATGTGGCACATGTTTAATAGACTGCATGTCCGCAAAAGTTTTAATCAAAATATATCATCTTTCCAGTAATTTATCAATATTTTGTTCATCTCAATGGCGAGTGCTCGTTCAAATGAATGGAAAGAAGTTTTCTGGGTGAAATTGAAATATAGTGCAGTGACATGATTTTATACGAAAAAGCAAACTAAAAAACAAGAACTCGGAGATGCATGAATAAATAAGAGCGCAAATCATAAAGTTTATTAAGAACATTTTGTGCAATCATACGCCCCATTGCTTCCCCATAATGAGCTTTGAGTTAGGTTTTTTTCTGGGACGCACTGTATACATTATAAGTGTGTTTGTTTGCTCCTACGTTTGTTTTCGTTTGTTTTATGTCAATTCGTAACTGCAAAATACTATGCATCTACACAAACATTGTCAAATTCGTATGTTCCGTATGACTGTGCAGTATATTTATTTTTCGCACTATAATAACTCTATGTATGGTATGAATATATGTAGATCGTACTATATTTAATTACTTTTTCGTGTACGTTCTTCAATCTGCCAATGTACACATGCATGCATATACATTATATTCTGCTACGTTATATTTTGTTGGAAATGAAAATACATGTAAATGAAATGAAATAGACCTTCCATTCATACAAAAGAGCACTGGCTGGAAGACCCCTCTCCCATCTTATATGGTCAAATGTAGTCCTATCATGCCCTTCATGCCCCACCACTTCATACATGTATATGTAGACCAAAGTTTCGTATTCATAGGCCTGTGTTTGGTGCTGGACCTTAATTTGTGGATTGGCATGAAAAATAACTTCTGTTTTTGTTCAATATTTTCAACCATAGACCAATCAGCCTTACGCCCCTATCTGAAAAATGCGTTGCTGATCAAGCCCTATTAAAAAAATTCTATACCATATTCCACCGAAATCTACTCCCCCTCCACAGACAACAGCAAGCACACACCCTAACATAAACCATGGTCCTGTGTTGTAGGTCCATGCATAAACCCTTACCCACCCACCCACGCACCATATCTACCCAGACCCACACAAATGCACACACATGAATACACATATATATACACCCACACACACACACACACACACACACACACACACACACACACACACACACACACACACGCACGCACGCACGCACACACTCACACGCACACACACAACACACACAAACAGATACAGTCTATAGGCTTTCAATACCCTGTTTTAAAATCCCCATCCAAGTGGCATGTTCTGAGCTTGCTGTGGTAGGAGTTTGAATGAATAGCATTTAAAGAAAGACATAAAAGTCAAGATAAATCCACACTTGTAATCCAAAATAATCTCTCTACCCATTTTATTCTCTTTCTCACAGTTCTCTGTCTGGGGAAGAGTAAATGACACATAAAATGAGGATAAACTACACCACTTTTAATAAATCTACAGCTGTCCACGTTTTATTGAACATAAAATGCAGGATATCATATACGAGTAGAATATGCAAGTAACAATGTCCTCTTCAAATGCAACCAATATCAGAACGACAGAAGGAATCATTTTCCCCTTGGAATTCCATGTTCCAGACATTTTGTCTCCAAGTTACTGAATAAAGCAAGGTTGATACAGAGGAGCCTCGTTATAAAGAGGATGGATACAACAAAACCATGCTATAACAAGGTAATTTTGCTTGTACCAGGTCTTTGTATTTCCCATTTTTCCCCTGATATAGTAACAAACCTGATACAAGGTGATTTTCATGGTCGCCAGGTCCATGTTATAACGAGGTTCCACAGCACACGTATTTCAGAAGCAAACAGAGTGGCCATGAGCTCTATTACAGATGTATACATGACATTGTAGTAAGTTTCAACAATTGGCCATCTAACTTGGTTCCCCTTCCATAACATTTTACTTTGCGCCGTTACAACCCCACTGCCAGGCAACAAACTTGGCACAAAACCTGTGCAACAAAGTACAATGAAGTTCAGCTTTGAAATGTTTCTGATAGCACAAAAATGTAGATACATCTTAAATCACAGATAAGGCAAGAGATTGCTTTCTTTTTTTTATGTCCACACTGTGAAAAGAAATATTTTGGCCATTAAGATTCAAACAATTGCTTGAATACAGTGTACAAAAATAAAATATGCATAAAACTTTTAAACAACCTATCCAACAATATCAAAACATTACTGCTTAATGCAGCTTAATGCAGCTGACTTACACATGTCATAATCAACTCAAATCAAAGTACTTTTTCAGGAGTACACATCAGCTCTGTCTGTACATGTACAACATTGTCAACAATTACAACAAGGTATCTCGAAATTTATCCGCTTGAATTTCAAATGTTTCTGGTATGTAAAAAATACTCTTCTTCCAGTTTATCCCATTGAAAATGTGGAAACTTGTCACACTGAATACTCGACTACATGTACTTGGCGGCATTACTTTTCAGCCTATGAACTATCTGGGTCATATTTGGTCAAAATGGTTATTTAAAACAACATGCATAAAATGAGTACTAACGTTATTACTTCAGCCATGAGCAACATATGAATAACAAGGTACTGTTCAGATACATGTGTATCCAAAAAGTTTGGCAAAATGATCACACACTATTCATGGAATACATCTTCAACTTCAAGTTTCTGGAACATACATAAATTTTGAGTAACTCGGCATTCAACAAGATCAAGGTAACAAATACAAGTAATGAGACAAAAATAAATAACGTGAATATACAAAAACCTGAGTTCATATACAGGCACTAGTACAAATAAGCAAGCACAATGGATAGCTATGTTTTACAAAATTTAAGGCAAAACATATGCTTTCCACAAATCTATAACTCTACCTCTTTCTCAAAAAAAGACGAGATGTCATAAGGTGGAGAACGTAACTTCAGCTGCAACGTGAAGAAACTATTTACACATGTTGCTAGAAAGTACTTTTTTTCAACTTTTTCATGATGCACCAGCAAACCAAACTTGACGGTCTTGCCCAAGTACTTAAAACAGTCCCAGATGATAAAGGGCATGACATGATTAGAAGGAGTAAAAAATGCTTCAAGAAGCAAACTGGTTGATGCCTCAAGAAGAAAACTGGCTGAAAAATATACCAACATATACACCAGTGGAGTGTATCTCCTGGCTGGAAGGTTTTGTCTTGAATTTGTTTACTTGTGGTGAAAAAGGCATACTTTTGCCAATATCTGCTCTGATCCTACAACAAAGCTACACAACAAATTTTGTATCAAAATGAGTACTGATGGTACATGTAATTGTTTAAAAGGTAATGAACATTTGGCCATAAATTTAGACAGCAGAAGCTTTCAACAGTGTACTTGCTTCTATAAATGGTTTTATCTCAAAGCAAGGTCTATTAATCATGTCACTGCCCTTTAAAACATCCAGAAAAAAAAACACACTTGCATTGCTGTGATTTTTCAAAATGTAATTACATAATGCCATATCACAAACATTTTATGAAAACATGTATACCCAATGAAGTGTACAATTAATAAAATAAACTAACATGATTGTAAACCTGCTGCTTGGTAGCAATAATAAACATAAACATAAATCATAGTAACTGCTGATGATGTAGACAGAATAAAGTAGAAGGAAGAATACAAAATACAACTATACACATGTAAAGAAAAGTGAAAGAATACAATACCAAACAAACATGTAACAAAAAGTATGCAACTTTCGATTAACTCATTACTTTTGATCTAAACAGCACACACGTGATATTTGCACATTTCTTGTTAGTGGCCAAGCTGCAGAACACAACTAAAGACTTCTCTTTGTGTGTGTACATAAATCATGGAACATGGTACATGTTAACATTGAAGCCTATTCATTGATTTTTCACAGAACATGTAATAAAATTTGGCACCTTTACATCTGGTGATGGTATTTCTAGCACAACTATCTTGTTGGGTTTACATTTCAAAATATTTGAAGGATGACATTTATATCAGGAAGACAATAACTTGTTGAAATGTTTGTTTGGATTTGTAGATTTCCCATTAGAATGTACATGTATAATAAAGATAAATTAAAAGTGTGATCTTCCATGCATGGGGTTTAATACTATCAAAAAGAAAGGTATTTCCTGGCCCAAGTACAGACATGTTCAGTTTCGAGAATGTAACCTACCCCATTGCTGGGGGGCTTCTAGAGCACAACAACAGATGATGTAGGGACAGTGATTTTCCATTTCAAGAAAAGGCCTTTTCCGTTTCCAAAAATCTGGCATTCCGTTTCATCTTGTCTGAAAAATGGAAATTCTGTTTTATCATAGACTTTTACACATGAAAAAAAAAGACAATTCCGTTTACATAAAACTTAAAACAAATATATCTTGCTGTTTCTGACGTGTTTTTGTGTCAACTTTTTCTAATTTTTGTTCTGAGTTTAGTGTTTTTTCCTTTCAAAAAGTAAAAATTTGGAGAAAAAATAGATTTTCCATAATTTTCCGTTTCAAGTTGTGATTTCCGGAAATTCCGTCCGTTTTCCGTTATCGCGGAAAATCACTGTCCCTAATGATGCAATTACGCAGTTTTTAATTTTAGCTGTTCCCAAACTTAAGAAATGCAAAGCCATAGATGAAGATAATCATCTTTTGTTATACAGTTATCTCTGCATAAGTTGAAGTCGCGTTTACAAGTCAAATAATCGCCCGAGTCGAAAGTCCAACCGTGGCCCCTGGTCTTTGTTTTCTTTTGTTTTGGAGCTCTCATTAGTCACATTTTGCCCAGGTCAGAGCTATTTTTTTCAGTCCCCATGTGCAAAAATTTGACTTACGCAGAAATTCTTGATTTAAGAATGCAGCGAACCATGTATTTTTTCATTAACACAGATATAACAATACAAAATCTTCATAAGATTAACAAAGATTCACCTATCAATATGACCCATAATTCTTGAAATGGCAACACACCATTTTCATTGACTGATAAACACTGATTTCCACAAAATCACTGTTCAGTATTCACATAAATAAAACACACTTTTTATTACTTCTGTAGTTCTTTGATGGGGATGACACTGTTCGATAGTTCTTCGAATAATGTTCTTATTGATCTCTTATCAGCACCATTAGTATCAGCTGCAGTTGCTTTGGGGTTTCCTTGCATCTCTTTGGCAATATTCATTTCCTTTTTAACTGGCAAATTGCCATTTTTGCCATGCATTCAATTTCATTACTGTTACCTTTCTTACAAGCACTTAAAACATTCTTCTTTGTCTTGAGTTCCTTACGAAGAGCTTGAAAGTTCAATCGACTCTTTAATCGCTTGACTTTCTGTTGTGGGGAAGAAGTGCTATTCCCCTCTCGATCAGATGCACTTTCACTCTGAAGGTGACCATCCTTGTCACTTACATCCATAACTTCCTCAGTTTTATCACAAACGTGCCTCCTTGCAAGATCTGTCGTAACACTGTCCTTGTCCTTTTGTGCAGATGCTTCACGAGTCCTGCAGGTTAACAAGTTCGTTTTGCCACATGAAGCACCACTTTCCGAACAAACGGACAGAGTCTCATCATGATCAGATGATGTTTCTGATGCATCTTGTACTTTTGGTTCTCCTGGTTTGACAACTACTTTCACCTGATCAACAACACTTGCTGGTGGTTCTCTAATGCCAGGAGACTTGCTACACTTCCTTGAACTGGACTCCTCCCTAACACGTACAGAGCCTCGAGCTACATTACTGTCATGCAAGGTTTCCCTGGATGTCTCCACAGCATGCTTCTCCGAATCCTTCTCACTGCACACATTTATGCAATTTGAGTCACTCACACTGGTATTAACACCTCCGGTAACTTGATTACTTTGTTTGGCAGGGAGTGGGTCCTTGGTTTTATCACCAATATCGCGAAGCACTACAACAGGAGACTGCCTGCGGTCATCGCTATTACACATCTTTCTCTGGCTACTGCAACCTCCACTCTTCTGTCCGTTTGTGCTCAAGGTAGTTGGAAGCACAGATTTTACAGGTAATTCCTTTGGCAGTGATTTGTTCACCTCGTTTTCACTTGTACTTACACCATTACACATAAACAGGAGTCGTGCCTCTTCAAAACTTAATTCTGATTTTCCCTCGAGAGTTGTGACATATCTCCTTATTGTAGATTCTGCAGGCATACCCTTATTGTCCGTGATGTCTTTATGTTTGCATGTGAAAGACAAACTGGCAAACGAAAGACCACCAAAATCATGTGGCAGTACCTTTTGTTGCACATCTAACCTCTTGCTATAAAATCTAGCCTCCTCAAAACTCAGTTCATTCTGTTTTGTGTCTGACTCAGTTGTCTTAATATGAGTTGTTTTCTGTTTCTTTGCATCTTTCATCTGCTTTCCTGGTGTTATCTTTTTAGCAATACGTGTCCGTTTTCTTGGAGGCGTGGTCTTCTTCTCTGATTCCATACAGGCGTGATCATTTTTATTCCTCATTGAATTGCATATTGTATTGTTCTCTGTCAATGTCTTCTTACAAACATCCAATTTCACTGGAGTAGTATCCTTGTTCATGCCAACATCAACATCAGTGGACTCCTTTTTGACAGTGAAAGCTTCCAGAGCCACATTACTGTCAATCACATTTTCATCTGATTTATTCAGCCTGCTCTTCTGAGATTTGAAGTCATCATTCCCTGTCTCTAGATTATCAGATTTCCTAGACCCAAGTCTACAAGAACTTGTCTTTGAGTAGAACCGTGCCTCTTCAAAACTGAGGTCTGAATTTGTGGTATGTACGGTCTTGGCTTTTCGCTTGGTCAATTCATTTGGCTTGTCGGTGTTCAATTGCTTTTTACTGTGACCTGTGTGACCTGTAAAGCACAAACTACTGAAAGATAAACCATCAGAGTTAAGAGGAAGAGCATCTTCACGCACATCCAATCCATCTACTTTGTTGCGCGAATAGAATCGAGCTTCTTCAAAAGAAAGGGAGAACGACTTCTTTTCTTTTTGACTTATTGTCATGGAATCATTGTTAACAGGTCTAACACGTTTCACTTTCTTTATTTTCTTGACAGCTCCTTTCTGTTTATCCTTCATCTCTTCTTGGTTGCTTTCGTCAGAGTTTGCACATAGATCATTCGGTTTACACAAGGGTTCATCAACAATGTTGGATTTTTCCTCTACAAGTATCTCTGTAATTGTTATCTCACCACTTGTATTTTCTGTTCTCTCAACCATGGTGTTGGCTGATAAACTGGTATCATTCTGTGAAAATGAGTGCTTTGTGTCCGTGTGCATTTCAGTTGCTGAAGCAAGAATCAGATTTGAGGGTTCACTTGATGCATCACTTGCTGCATCGGTTGTCAGATCACATTCACTGGTTGGTTTTGAGATTTCATCATCTCTGGTGTCATGAAGGACATTGTTATCTTCACTGTCGGTTGGCTGTTGTTGCAGGTGATCTTCTGTATCATCAGCTACAGTCACAATATTGCATTTCACCTCACCTTCATCTTTACTGTCTGATTTTACCATGACCCCATCATTTTCTGCATTCACTGCTTCATTTGAAATGTGTTCCATAGATTCCACATTATTTTTGCTCTGATTTTCTTGTCTATCCTGTGAAGTTTCAACCATACTAACAACATTGCTTATCACCAGAGTAGACAGTGTATCTGTGCACTGTTTCTCTCCTGTGTTGTCTATGTCAACATTACAGGGTCGCACAGTACCGTCACTTCCATTCATCTCCATTTCTGGTCCCTCTGACTGCAAGGAAATTCTCTCAGCCGATTCTGCTCTCTTGTGGTGATTCAATTCCTTGCCACAGTCTTTACCACCATCTACTAGTTTCCCATCCACATCGATAGGGATGCAGTTCTCCTTCGCTCTGCAAACATGATTACTTGACGATTTCCGAGCCTCACCACTGGCAACCTCTTCTATGATAGAACTACCATTCAACAAACTTTCAAGATTTTGATGGGGCTCATGGGATGTTACAGCAGCCATGCTAACAACATTGCATATCACAAGACTAGGCGATTTGTCAATGCTCTGTTTCTCTCCTGTGTTGTCTAAATCAGCCCTACTGGTTTGCAGGGTATGGTCACTTTCAATCACATCCGTTTCAAGTCCATCAGAGTGTACAGAATCAACCTTCTCAGCTGACTCTATCTCATGGTGAGTCAAGTCACTGAGGCATGCTGCAGTAACAGGTTCTTGCTTCTCACTTGTGTCTTTCAGAGTATCTTTCGCTCCAGAGTTGTCATCTTTGTAGCCATCACCTTCACGTAATGATTTCTGTGCCTCATCACAACTGAGTCCCTGTTTGATGGAGCTGACATCCAACAATGCACTATTACATTCACCAACATTACTCTCCTCATCTTCCTTACTATCAACAGTTTCAATGACCTTTTCCACTAGGTCTGCAGTAGGGTGGCTATCTGTTGATGACGACTGATTATGTTGCTCTTCTACTTCTGAAATCTTGTCCATTGATTTACTCTCTGGCCGGGTGTTCAACA
>JZLH01S0599495.1:7623-20577 GCA_001188425.1 Eucidaris tribuloides
TCTCCCGGGGTGAGACAATTTGACATTTTTACCTTAAAAATGTGTGTTTTCAACGGTCATTTTTTTTTATGAAAGAATGCATAATTGACATTTATTTTTGTTGTGAAACAATTGTGACGATTGTTGATTGAAGATGAACTGGGGAGAGTCTGGGAGGGGCTCTCCCTCCCAGGGTGAGAAAATTTGACATATTTGCCTTAAAAATGTGTGTTTCCAGCGGCCATTTTTTAATGAAAGAAAACAGAATTGACATCTCTTTTTGTTTGTGCAAAAGGTGTGGCAAGTGTTGATTTGCGATAAATCGGGGAGGGTCTGGGAGGGGGTCCCCTCGAAGGGTGAGAAAATTTGACATTTTTGCCTAAAAAAGGTGTGCCATTTTTTGATGAAAGAAAGCATAATTAACATCTCTTTCTGTTTGTGCAAAAGGTGTGGCAATTGTTGACTGGCGATAAATTGGGGGAGGGTCTGTGTATTACAAACATACGCACATAAACAGAGACACAGACCTGTACACAAACACAGACACATACAGACACGCAGACAGACACACACACAGGCAGACAGACACGGACAAACAGACACGCAGACAGACACGGACACACAGAGACACACAGACAGAAACAAACACAGACACATAGAGACATGCAAACAGACACACACAGACAAACATACATACACATTCATACCCATACACTCATATACCCACAAAAAACGTGATTTGATCAAGGAGGTATTAGAAATCAAATGGAGTCCCAACAAGAAATAATTAATTCAAGCCGCTGCCAGATTTCTAAGGAAGTTCAAAAGAATTCTTCAAATGCTTTGGTGTCTTTGATGATCGATGTTCAAAGCCGCCAACTTTTTAGGAAGAGCCAAAAATGAGATGGATATGTGATAACATTTTTGCCAATATTTCACCTGTCTCTTGGTAAAACGAGCTTATTTTTTGACCTGTGAATTGGCTTAACAAGTGAAAACTAATGGAGTACAGAAATAAGTCAGCAAGCTTTAATCAAAGTAGTATTTTCATTTCGTCAAAAATATTAGAAACCATACCCTTCTTTTATGCCAATTTTGACACTTTTCCGATCAATTCCGACAAATAAGTTTGAGATACACTGATCTTCAAATATAGTGTTCTTTGATAAACTATGTTAAAAGAGTGCCCAGGCGTGCTCGATTGAGTAATTTTCAGCTATATGTCATTAATTTTTATCGATTTTCTTTTCGCATGTCCCTGAATCTGAAGATTGTGTGCTCACACAATCTTTTGTAATTGGGTACATCGAAAACAAATTATCTAGCAAAAAACATTTCTTCCTTTAAAAGTGACTAGTAATTATACACTCGCCCAGAATGCTATTGCCTGACCACCTGCTAGGAAGATCTCGTTTAGCGCATACATATTTCCGAGTGGCGGCTTCAAACATCATTCAAAGAAAATTGACTTCTTGTAACTCCATTCAAATTAAATCTGAAAACCTACCTCTTTAATCTAGCATAACACCCGTTTAATATCCACCACACCTTTCCCTTATATATCTGTTAATGTTTATGTTTATATTTATGTTTTTCTTCACACTTCACATTTTCTTAACATTTCTTCTTATATGTTGTTCCTATAATTTTGTAGTAATTCTTTTTGTAGTATCTATGTTATGTGCCATTAGCATCATTTTCTTGGTGGAATGTGCGCTATACAGGGTGGCCCAGAAAGAATGCTACGAGTATGATCGCTAATTTCTTCACCATTATCGGCAAAATGTCATATATTTTTATTTCGTTAGTTAGAACGTTTTTTCCAATAAAATGATACCAAGATCATTGATTTTGAGTAAGGCGTTTTGATTCTAGGGCCATTTCGGAGGCAATGGCAATTTCCCAAATTGCCAATTTTCAACAGCGCGCGGTCATCTAACGCTCAGATATCTGGCGTCTTCAGCTAACCATCACGGCCCGCATACCGAGGGTATTAAAAATAAAACGGCAATGACAAAACGGTCTGATATGCCAATCGCTTTTCAAAGGCAAGAACGATGCGAGCATGTCCCATTGCTCACCAGGCTTTGTCCGTATGTTAAGCTGAGACGCCAGAATATTCTGGCGTTCGCGATTGACCGCCGCCGTTGAAAAATTGGCAAAATTTGGGAAATTGCATTGCCTCCGAAAAAATGGCCTAGAGATCAAAACACCTTAGCTCAAAATCAATGATCTTCGGATAATTTATTGGAAAAAAGAATGTGCTAGCAACAAAAATAATTAATGACAGTTTTGCCGAAAGTTTGAAAATTAGCGATCATATCGAGCATTCTTCTGGGACCACCCTGTGATAAGAGCTCACTATTGAGTATTTATTATTATAATCTCTAATACCTCCAATTATTTGATCCATGCTGCCCAGGACGGCGTCGATCCATGTTCGGTTTTTTGAGGGGGGTGGGGAAAACACGTCCAAAATTTTGGCAAGGCGCGATCTGCCAATTGTAAACAAATTTTGCACGCCGCAAGCGCGCACGAAAAATTGACAATTTTGAGTAT
This sequence comes from Eucidaris tribuloides, assembly GCA_001188425.1. Taxonomy (NCBI): domain Eukaryota; kingdom Metazoa; phylum Echinodermata; class Echinoidea; order Cidaroida; family Cidaridae; genus Eucidaris; species Eucidaris tribuloides. The sequence goes on from JZLH01S0599495.1 coordinate 10,162, forward strand.
GTTTAAGAAAGGTTTTTATGGCTATTTTAATGTTTATAGTGCTTTCCAAGCTTTTTAAAGATATATTTACATGCACTATATGAATTTTCAAGTTTCAAAATTATTGGGTGCAAATCGATATGTTTGCCCCCCCCCAAAATTTCATGGGGGGATTGCCCCCCTGCCGCCCCCTCCAGGATCAACGCCTCTGCCGGGCTGCTTGTGCCGTTAGGTTTTTCACAAATCGTCAATTTGCAAGGTTTTGATTGTATATATTATAAAGTGACTTCCAGGAAAGGCTGGATGGCGACCAGGAAAAGGCTGATGACCACGGGAGAAGACACAGCAGCAATTTTAGGGGGGGCTACTATGGGGCTTGACGGAAACATGCGAGGGAGAGAACGACCAAGCGGGGGGAGGGTGCAGGAGGGGGATATCCGCTTCCACGGTAGAATTTTTTTTTAAATATGCATAGAAGGAGGTGTTCCAAGAAGTGGTAAATACATATTTTAACGGTATATTTTATCAAGAGTATTACTGATAGTCACGATTTCAAAAAAGATGTACAGGAAGTATGCGGTAAACTGTATTTAAGTAGTCATACTTCTGAGGGAGCAGAGCGATCGAGCGAGGGAGGTGTGGGATACCCCCTCCAACGGTAGGAACTTTTTGAAAATACACATGGAAAAGACATGATTCTAAGCAAAATAAATCGATATTTTATAAAGATTATTAGGGATTATAGTAAGAATTTCAAAGAGAGAGAGAGAGAGAGAGAGAGCAAAGCGACTGAATGGGGAAGGTTGTGGGTATAACCCCCCTCCCACGGTAAAAACTCTATGAAAATACAGATGGAAAAACGTGTTTTTAAGCATAACAAAATATTTCATCAAGATTATTAGGGATTATACAGGAAAACTGTATGTGCGTAGGTATATTCACGAGTGGGCGAAGCGACGGAGCTGGTTGAGGTGTGAGAGACGGGATATCTCCCTCACACAGAAGAACTTTTTGAAAATATGCATACAAAGATGTGCTTCTAAGCATGGTAGATACACATTTTATCAAGATTATTATGGATTATAGTCAGAATTCATAAAATGTACACTGTGAGTAGTCATACCTGCGATGGAGCAAAAAAGCAACTGAGGGGGTGGGGTGGGGAGGGGATATCTCCCCTCCCATAGTCAGAACTCTTTTAAAATATGCATGGAAAGACATGTTTCTAAGCATAATAATATTTCATCAAGATTATTATGGATTAAGTCGGAATTTCAAAAGATGTACAGGACCGATTATGTGGAAAACTGTATGTGAGTAGGCATACTTGTGAGGGAGCGAAACGACCAAGCGGATTGAGGTGTGGGAGGGGGGATATCTCCCTCCAACAGTAGAGACTTTTTGAAAATATGCATGGAAAGACTCATTTCTAAGCATAGTAAAGATATATTTTATCAAGATTATTGTGGATTATAGTCAGAATTTCAAAAGATGTATACGCTGTATAAATTAAAATATACGGTCTCTGGGGCGTTTACATGTGAAGCTAAAACCAATTCGGGATAATAGCGTTTTCTTGCTATACTATCTATTAACTGTACCCTGGCGTGCTCTTTATGACATGATTAATCTTTATTGCAGTCACATATACAGGCGAAATTAGGACTCTCTCCTTTTTGAGTGTTATTTATGGGTTTATCCCCACTGCCTAAACCAACCGAGCGGTCAAAAGAAGAGATGGAAAATGAAATACCAATGCACATATACTCGTATTTAAGACAACTACAACATTGTGGAAGCCCCCATTGAAAAAATGTCAATTTGTGCTATCTGACACAGTGTTTTGGAATGGAGCAAATTAACAACCCTAAAACAAAAACTGTACACAAGTTTATGCTGTCACTACGCAAAATTATGTACAGATAAAAATCGGCACATTACTTATTTTCAGCTGATGAGAAAATTCTGACTATACAAGGTACGTATATGGGGTAATAAACAAGAATGGTCGCTCAATGATTATCACTCCTTTAAAAGCATTATATCTGTTTGAGTGCAATTTTTTCAGGAGCTCTTCATTTTTTAGAACTTATCAGGACACACTGGTTATCATAGGATATCGTGTGGCTCAGATTTTTTTTTAAAAAACTGGAAACATTGTTATGTGATGCCTTTATACCCAATCGTTTGGTACCGATGCAGTACTTATGTGCCGTTTAGTAGTAGTAGAAGTATGAGTAGTAGTAGTAGTATAGTTAGTAGTAGTTGTTGTTGTTGTTGTGTGCTGTTAGTAAAAGTAGTTATAGTAGTATTGTTTGGTTGTTGCTAGTGCTGGTAGTAGTCAGTAGTAATGTAGTAGTAGTATAGTAGTAGTTGTTGTTGTAGTGCTGGTAGTAGTAGTAGTAATAATAGTAGTAGTAATAATAGTAATAGTAGTAGTAATAATAGTAGTAGTAGTAATAATAGTAATAATAGTAGTAATAATAGTAATAATAGTAGTAATAGTAGTAGTAGTAGTAGTAATAGTAGTAATAGTAGTAATAATAGTAATAATAGTTAGTAATAGTAGTAGTAATAGTAATAGTAGTAGTAATAGTAATAATAGTAGTAATAGTAATAGCAGTAGTAATAGTAATAATAGTAGTAATAGTAATAGTAGTAGTAGTAATAGTAATAATAATAATAGTAATAGTAGTAATAGTAATAACAGTAGTAACAGTAGTAATAGTAGTAGTAATAGTAGTAATAGTAGTAGTAATAGTAGTAATAGTAGTAATAGTAGTAGTAATAGTAGTAATAGTAGTAGTAATAGTAGTAATAGTAGTGTGTGTGTGTGTGTGTGTGTGTGTGTGTGTGTGTGTGTGTGTGTGTGTGTGTGTGTGTGTGTGTGTGTGTGTGTGTGTGTGTGTGTGTGTGTGTGCGTGTGTGTGTGTACGTACGTGTTATGCATCTTGTGACTAATAGGCAATATCTCATGGTATTGTACATACTTGATGAGAAAGTTAATTGAAATATACGTTTCCCACGAAGGCGCAATGATCAGGACGCAGGACGTAAAAGTGTTCAAAAGAGGTGTACATGTATTTCATTCTATACATTCATGCAATTGAAAAGAAGTTGAACAAAGTTGAATCACCGGTTTTTATGCATTTTATCAATTTAAACTAGCAAATACCAGATTTATTATTCGTTTCAAAACAGATTAACGGATTATACCATCTAAACATGACTGAATCGGTTAATGTTGAGAGAAACCTGATCATACATTATTGATTGCTTTGAATGTGTTCTCTCACTATGAATAATGTGTACAGAAGCTAAATATACGATTAATCTCTAGTAAAAAAAATTGAATGCTTTAACCACTTTGATTCTACTTATATGTGTGCAAACCTTCAAATGCTCACTGTGTCAATACTTGTTATTGTGGCTTCACAGTATGGGTGAATCACCGCTCACAAAGAAATACAAATGAAAAACCCCGCAGAAATCAACCTGTCCTCCATTACACATTGTTACATTTTCTAGATCGTGAATTGATTTAATTGTAATAAAGGTACCGCATCCGGCCCGTATTTTCACTTCTGTATGGTTAAGAATCCCGAATTAAAGTCTATTCAGTTGCCTTGTTCCATTGACGACTGTCAAAGTGATAAGGTTATTGACTAATCACACTATTCTATGACCACAATACCTGTTTATTATTATTTTGTTTGGTTTTATTTGTCGTAGTATTATATAAATCTAGATTTGTAAAGGCTATGGATTTTCACATTATTTTACAAAAATATATTTATCTTAAAACGTTGACAGGTCTCTGGCTACAGGCTATTCGGATGTGAATTCATATTGTTTGAATATTTTTTTTTATATCTATATACATATTATTCCTGCTGACGATTCTAACAACTGTGTTCCGTATAGTCACACCACAGAAGCAGGAAAGATTTACAATTTTAGTCACACTGTTGCACCGTATGGCGTCAATAGCTGGTGTACAAGAAAAAGATAGTCCTACAAATAAAAATCAATCTCATGACCTACTGTGGGTAATACTACTATTATACTACTAATAATTTTGATTTCTACAGTTGATAGGGGCTTGGGTTCTCTTGTGAGAGACCCTTGGTTCGAATCCAAGCAGTGTATGTCTTAAATCGGCAACTCCACGCACATAGAGGGTATCTGAAGAGACAAGTGCATATTGATATCCATACCCAAACTCGATGACAACATGTAAGTCCAAAGTTTATGTACCCTCCCTACTCAAAAGTGTTGCAACATACACTATAATACATGCATTTTGAGTTGAAGGGGCAATAACGTACTCATGAAGTTTGGACAATCTTTTTTCCTTACTTTTCCAAGGCGAAGAGATGATCAAAATGCAGGCGCACCCATGGCAGAGGGGCTGGAATATAAAATTTAACATTTTTCGCCTCCTTGTCGGAGTGGGGGTTAATTCACACTAGCATCGTAATGCGGTTTCATATTTCCCGTGAAACGGTTCTGATGGCTTAGAAGGACTTCCAACAAACAAAAAATGTCAATGTGCTCCTCTGACACGGTCTCAGAAAGAAGACACCACACCGCAAAGACGAAATCGCCTCCTATCTTCATAAGATAGTGATAAGGAAATTAAGGTTACTAATATAAAGATGATGGCCTTCTCTCCACATTATCAGATGTACTAAAAAGTCGCATTAGGGGCCTACAGTAAATATTAGGATGTTTGCAATAATAAACCGCCTTTAGAATTGAAACAGAATAAGAAATTACAACTTTAGGGGGTCCTTTTCTGAAATATGGGGCGTATCGCCCTTACCACTTTCTTATTTTATTTTCTTTCTTTTTTCTTATTTCGTCTTCACGGCGTGGTGTCTTCTTTCTGAGACCGTGTCAGAGAAACACATTGGCATTTTTTTTTGTTGGAAGTCTTTCCAAGCCATCAAAACCGTTTCACTGGAAATATGTGGTCTTTCTGATGAGGTATAATTCAAATAACCTTAACACCTTATTAACCCTTTGGATGCTATAATGTGAAATGTAGTCGAAAATCTCGGGATCCCCTCCCCCCCCCCTCCGAGATTTTTCATTAATTAATTTTAAAAAGAAAAACATTCAGAATATGTTATGGGTGTGATATGAACTTTGTGCATAAAGCTTTCAAATAAAAAAGAATCCCCAAAACTAAACTTGGGCTTTAATGATTTTACATTTGATTGGTTTTTGCGAACCAATTAGCATAGTGTTACATCTTTATTGTATTTAATGCCAGGCGATTAATTGAGAGCCACTTGGAGATGTTAGTCAAGTTATTACTAACTTACACTCAATGTCACCCAGTGTCTTATCGAAATAGTAAATGCAGGTTTCATCAACGTATGATGACCTTCACCAGTCTTTTAGATATAATACGAAGGTCATTGATGAAAATTGTCAATAAAACCTAGATATGACCCCTGTGGGCTGTAGTACTCCACACTTCATAACTTGGGGAGGATTCAACACCATTTTGTGCACTGCATTCGATCTCAAGTAACTCCAAAACCATTTAAAGGCGTGTTCGTCCAATCCATTGAGTCTTAATTATTCAAATAGATGCGCCATGTCCACAGTGTCAAAAGCCTTTCGTATCTTGTCTTCAGTGACTTTCAGTAGTGGGCTTTGGGTCGAATGACCGGGTCAAAACGCAGATTGGTTTGCATCAATATGGACATGGGTCGATAATTATCAGTCATTAGTGACAGATTATGAAACTTTTGAATATCGCATGAAAACGTGAAGATTTTAGTTTTGCTGGTAGTTCATTGGTTTCAATTGAAAAATTTATAAGATAAACTAGAGGTTTCAACATCGAAGTAATAACGAGTTTTAGCAAAGATACAGGTGAATTGTTTGCTTTGTCATTGCTTTTTTATCATAATTATATTCATTAATACTTCTCTGACTTCTTACTCAGAAACTGATTTCAAAGCAAAAGTTGCTAATTTTCTTTTGACAAACTTTTCATAAGTCATGGATGTATTGTTCTTATTCGTATTTCTAGAAGTCTGTTGTTGAACTGATAACCTAATATCGACAAAGAATTTATCTTCTTTGTCTTTTTTTACAATAATTTCCAAATTTGTTGAGAGTTTCCATTGCATCGCTAGAGACAAAAATAGCTTTTGTCTGATGAATTTGTGCTGTGACATGGTTTATACTACTGGTAATCGCTATCTAGTTTATATTTCACTGTTTTTTATTAATAATATTTCTCTTACGAATAAGATTAATAATATCTTTTGTTAGCCATGGAGATTCTTGTTTTCTAAGATGTACGTATGTACGTGAGTATGTATGTATATGTATGTATGTGTATGTATACCCTCCCTACTCAAAAGTATTGCAACAAACACTATAACGAATGAATTCTGAGTTAAAGAAGTATTTCTATAATGATGTCCTGATGAAGTTTATTATTGAAAAATAATAAAATCATTTAAAAGAAATCGATGAATATCCCTTTTTTTTTCCAAGGCAGAAGAGATTATCTAATGCAGGCGCAGCCACGGCAGAGGGGCTGGAACATAAAATTTCACATTTTTTCGACTCCCTACAGGGGTGGGGTATTAATTGATAGTAATTCGGATAGTAATTCGGTTTCATATTAACCGTAAAACGGTTTTAATGGTTTGGAAAGACCTCCAACAAACAACAAATGCCAATATGTTACTCTGTGTGACGCAGTCTCAGACAGAAGAACCCACTCCGCGAAGACGAAAACGCCTCTTATCTTCATATGATAGTGGTAAGGAGGAAACGCCCCATATTTTAGACAAGACCTCTTCCCAGTTATAATTGTTATTCTTTCTCAATTCTAAAGGCAGTTTATCATTGTAAACATATTGAAATTTACTGTCATAAGACTTTTCAGTACATTGGATATAATGATGTGGAGAAAAGGCCATCATCTTAGCCTTATCCCCCTTCCACTGTCTAATGAAGATAGGAGGTCACTTTCTTCTTCAAGGGATGTGGTCTTCTTTCTGAGACCGTTTCAAAAGAACTATTGGCATTTTTTGTTTGCTGGAAGTCTTTCCAAACCATCAAAACCGTTTTACGAGAAATATGAAACCAAATTACGATGCTAGTGTCAATTAACACCCCACCCCTATAGGGAGCCGAAAAAACGTTACATTTTATGTTCCTGCCCCTCTGTCGTGGGTGCGCCAGCATTAATTTTGATAATCTCTCCGGCTTGGAAAAGAAGGGAGAAAGAATATTCATTGATGCATTTTCAAATAAGTTTTTTTTTTCAATAATTAACGTAATTATGACATCATTATAGGAAGGCACCTTTCAACTTAAAATGCATGTGTTATAGTGTATGTTGCAATACTTTTGTGTAAGGAGGGTATGTATGCATGTGTGTGTGTGTGTGTGTGTGTGTGTGTGTGTGTGTGTGTGTGTGTGTGTGTGTGTGTGTGTGTGTGTGTGTGTGTGTGTGTGTGTGTGTGTGTGTGTGTGTGTGTGTGTGTGTGTGTGTGTGTGTGTGTGTGTGCGTTTGTGTGTGCGTTTGTTAGAACATATATACATTATGATTAACCCCTCTAGTCAGCAAATCATTCCACCGGGTGTGATTACTTGTCTATGCCACAGGTTGTTTTGTACATGTTTTATGAATAAGTAAATTTATACTATTTATATTGTTTATTGTCTATTTTGATACACAAATCAACTGTATAATTGTTTTGATGTCATAGAAAATTAAATGAAATAAAACAAAAATTTATATCAGAACTTCATCGTCATTTTTTTCCGATATGCCTGACAACTGCGGCATCTCCACATTTTTCATCTTTAGGTTTGCAGTAGAGCGATTTACCCATTTACTTCGGTTATTCATCAACAATCGCAGAAAACGACGCCCATACTGAATGCATGGTTCTAGATTTTTTTTTATTAAGTCATATACAATAGACGTCGCTGAATCATTTTTAATCACAGTTTTACAGTACACTTGCGGGAACTCCGCGTTCATATCCCGGGTTCAAAAAGGAAATTCGTCCCCCTACGATCGACTCGTATTCCTCATCCAAAGACTGGATGTGTACCAAGCCATATCACTTCACATTTTTCTCATCACGGAACACGAAGTGTATTTTGCTTTCCCCATTGTCCTTTCTGTTTTTCTTTAACGATGAAATTCACCTTGTTTGTAGATACGATTACGACGACAAATTAGACCCGCCCTTTGTTGGTACTTGTATACTATGAAATCGCGGTTCCGCATTTTATCCCACATTGTGCACGGGGGCCAATCTTTGCCTACAACTCGAAACCCGATGCTGAATGACCATAGCTCTGTAAATATACATTATTGTGAATGTGGTCTTATGTATAAGATTGGAGAAAGGTGATTTTTCTTTCAAGGAAGTGGGAGAAAACAGCCGTGGCAAACTTGGAGTTGAATTTATAATCCCGAAGGCAGTATCATTGAACACGTTCCGCGATCATCGTCGTCTTTCAAGTACGAATGTTTACCGAGCCCGAAAGGCATGTAGACCCGATCCAGACGAGGATTGTCCTCGGACCATGTGTGTATGAGATTTGCATGAGTTTCTGTAGTACTAGCATTTCGAAATGCAACAAGCCACTGTAATTTCGGCCGGATATCTATGCTATAAAGTGCAGGAATACTAATAATGAGTGAAAATTTTCAATCATTTTGGAGTGGCCTCAGTGATTATTAATCATCCTGAGTGATTACTGTGGTCACGATCCTAAATGAATGAAACACACATAATCACTCAATATTCACTCTGAATTCTCACTTTTCTTAAATTCGCTCCTTAAAGAGTCAACGCACAATATCAATCAAGTTTCACAAGAGTATAACATATTTAAAAATGCAGTTTTACTGAGTACAAAATAGCCAACATGACCATAATTTAATGACAACTCAGTGTAACCTCTTGCATGCAGTACCCCCTTTCTCGATCCCTATGGCTGCATGCTGTTGTATATGGGAATGCCAATTCACCATCCCATGCCAATAGTTTTGCAACATACAGATATACGCTGCATGCATGTAGAGTTGAAGGGGTCTTTCTTTAATGATGTCCGTGAAGTTATTATTGGAAAATAACATTCAATTTGAAATGAAGTCAATGAATATTCTTTCTTCACCGAGACGGAGAGATTATCCAATGCATGCAGGCGCACCTGCGGCAGAGGGGCTGGTATACACAACATTTACATTTTCGACTCTAGGGGTGGAGTTTAATTCAATTTAATTCAACCTAGCATCGTAATTCAGTTTCATATTTCCTGTAAAATGCTTTTGATGAGTTGGAAAGACTTCCCCCAAAAATAATGCCAATATGTTACATTGAAGCGGTCTCAGAAAGAAGACCACACTCAACAAAGAAGAAAGCACCTCCTATCGTCATAAGACAGTGGTAAGGAGGATACACAAGTTTTGTTTTTCCCAGACAGGGCCTGTTCTATAATTTCGTGTTCTTTCCCAATTTTAAAGGAGGTTTAATATTGCAAACATCCTAAAATTTACTGTCATGTGACCTTTCTTTACAAATGATGTGGAGCGAAGGCCGTCATTTTTAATTAGTTAGCCGTAGTAGTAGAGGCGCTTTCTTCTTCGCTGGGTGTGGTCTTCTTTCTGAGACGTCTTCAAAATAACATATTGGCGTTTTTATTTGGTGGAAGTCTTTCCAAACCATCAAAACCGTCTAACGGGAAATATGAAAACGAATATGGTGAATTAAACACCCGGCCCCTAAATGGAGGTGAAAAATGTTAATTTGTGGGTTCCAGCCCCTCTGCCGTGGCGGTGCGCCTGCATTGGATAATCTCTAAACCTTGGAAAGGAAAGGAGGGAGAATTTTGACGTCATTTCAAATCATTTGTTATTTTCCAATAATAATTTCACGATAGGACATCATTATGGAAAGACCCCTTCAACTTAAAATGCAAGCGTTATTTCGTATAGACGGGTACCCGTGAGGAATAATTCAAGTTTAATCCTAGTATACATGTATAATAGTAGTAAACAGTATGTCAATTTCACTTTAGTCAAAGATGATTTTAACAAAATTCGTTTAAATGCAGAAAAAAAATCCGTCTATCAATGAAACTAATATAAACTCAGAAGACGTTTCAGTTCAGATACCGTGGAACGATTATTGTGTGTAGAAGAAAAGGATCTCATTGCTGTTTTCCACTCTTTCATAAAGTAAAAGTTACGTCATAAAATCCATACCGTTCATGAAGAAAAATATCCATTGGAAATTTCATTTTTTATAAGCGTCAAATGATATTTTACATAGGGGATCCAGGTTTGACCATAAAAATATCGATATTCTGATGATCCACGTCTTGTTTCACCTGTTTTCCCCTATCATTTGGGAAAATTGTGCATGAAGTTTCCCCTTC
>JZLH01S0599495.1:23028-34099 GCA_001188425.1 Eucidaris tribuloides
TATTGTTATTATTATTATTATTATTATTATTATTATTATCATTATTATTATTATTATTATTATTATTATTATTATTATTATTATTATTATTATTATTATTATTATTATTATGCTTAGTCATCATTTCGGATGACAGGATGACAAGCGAACTTGATCACTGTTACCGTCAGGCATCCAGTCACGGGTAGTTATTGCATGTGACCACAACACCGGGTTTTCATCCTTCTCTTGTCGATGAAGTGCGTGGGTTATTTTACGTGCTCATGTGTTTCTGTCTCAACACGGGACCTCCGGCTTTACGTCCTATCCGAGGGATAAAGTGCCTTACCCAAGGACACAACCACCATGGCCCGGCGCCCCGGCGCGGATTCGAACCACGGACCTCTAGGTCGAGAAACCGAAGCCTTATCCACTGAGCCATGACACCTCCCCAAAATCACATGCATACATGTATATTCTTTAATTTCTGTAATTAATTCCTATTAAGATATAAGGGTACCGAGGTCGTTTATTTTTGTCCCGTGTCTAAGTGTAACGAAATAATCCGCAATATCAAGTCTGTTTCATCTCTTTGCGTCACGTCTCAGCCGGTTAGGCCTAATACACCTATCAATTGTAAGACGCACCCCTCGACCCCCGGGAATGGTGAGTCATGGGTGGGTCATTTACCAACAAATAATGACGCAGGGTACCGTCATGGAAGCATTTTGTCCGTCACAGCATGTGAATGGGGTGCGTCAGTTTGTATGCGTTTAAATAGGCCTAGGCACAGTCATTGTAAGAAAATGGTCCGTCATAGTCGAGACACACAGGTGCGTCATGGTATATGAAAATCCGACTCACGTTTGATAAGTGACGCACCATTCCCGGGGGTCGAGGGGTGCGTCTTACAATTGATAGGTGTATAACGCAAGGATATATAAAATGTTATTAGAGGACTCAAAGTTTCGCCTGATACAGAGCGAAAACGATGTGGTGGAAAGTGGAAAGTGGTTTTGCAGGTTTGCCGTATTACCACTACGCTTACCATACGTTGTGTTACTTCGTAAGTTTTACTTTGTACGTAGTATTAATTTGAAGGATATGAATATAAAAAAACCCCGCACACTACACGCATACACACACCGACACACAGTCACATACACACACACACACACACACACACACACACACACACACACACACACACACACACACACACACACACACACACACACACACACACACACACACACACACACACACACACACACACCAACACACACACACACCTACACACACACACGCACGCACACACACACGCACACACACACGCACACACAATAGTACACACACATATATATATACACACACGCATACACACACACACATATATATATACACACACACACACACACACACACACACCGCACACACACACGTGCGTGCACAGACACAGACACACACCCATATATATACACACACACACCGCACACACGCACGTGCGTGCACAGACACACAGACACCCATATATATACACACACACACCGCACACACGCACGTGCGTGCACAACACACACACACACACACACACACACACACACACACACACACACACACACACACACACACACACACACACACACACACACACGGGGTACATTTTATCTTCATTTCTTACCCCAAAATGATTTTATTACTACTGGTTGGAGGAAATCGTCTTCCTATCTTGTTTTTATCTGATTTATCAATATTAGGCCCCTGTTATGTTTGTATTAAAATGTTTCTCACAATTTAGCATAGAGTCCGCGTGATATCCGGTTTCCGGAAAGCAGACTTGAAAACAAAATATTTCATAAAATATCTATTCAGCAACTCTCCATTTTCGAGTCATGGACAGAAGTTTGATGGTTTCTCGTCAACCTCGGATAGCGAAATGTTCAAAAAGGACATCCGGCGGAAATGCGAACAAAACTGTATTATTTTGATGGATAGGGTTATTAAGTGTCAAGTAGCTAAATCCATCAAAGAAGAGTAACCCATCCTGCCACAAAGTGATCTTCTCGCCTTACTTAACTTTAAAAGTTGGTGAGACGTATTACGTCTTTTGTGTGGTCGAAGGACGGTCAAAAAAGCACCCCTATTTATGATGTCGAACTTTTCATATTTGTTGAAGCGTATTATTACGGTCTGGCTGTCGACGGTCTGGTAAACTAGCCTAGCAAACCATATACTCGTACTACTATAGTGGTATTCGATTGTTGCGCGTGCGCGTGTACGAAGCCTTTCAACCAATCACAAACTTTTTCCGAGTGTCGTTACCGCCCACATATACTGAACTTGTCGCGCGCAATGACGCGTTAAACGTGCGTCAACATCGGCATTAATAAACTTACAAAAGCTATCATACGTATTCACATTTTTATTTAACTACGGAGCAACGTTTACTCTTTCACGGCAACAAACCTGCTCTAAAAATACGGTAAAACTGATTTGTTAAAAATGGAACCTCCGACGCGCATTCTAAGTATGTTGAAGACGCCTTCCGCGCCACCATCTTTCCCTAACCAGCTACCGGGGCCTCCAGGTAAACCGGTGTCGATCAACAGCAACATGCCCGAACCGGTGCCCCGAGACATGCCGCCGGGTATGGCGGCTGGTCCGCCGGTGGGTGCCGATGGTGAAACCATCATGGCATTTGGACATCGTATGGCAGAGACAATCAATTCTGGGTTCCTCGTGTTGTCGATAGCTGTCGGACGGGAGACAGGACTGTTCAACGTGCTCTCTAGCTTTCTTGGGCAGCCGAAAACGTCCCAAGAAATCGCAGATAAAGCTGGTTTGAAAGAAAGGTAAAGCACTAATGCTGGCACTAACGTTACTAATATTAATCTGGCAGTCATAGCCTGTCCAACGGGGCCAACATGCGACTCTGTCATTCATACTTGGACATGAAAGATTTTGAGTTCAATGCCAATGGTGAAAATGCTATATTCAAGTAGAAAGATGTGTGGTTATGTCAGCACTCTAAATTCAGCTAGATCTACATCCTTGTTTGACATGTTTAATCACAGTGGTAGTAGTTCTAAATGCGATGTGATGTGGATCTAATTAATGACAACTGACTCCAATTAATAGTGTACATTGTACTTTGTAGTAATTAAATTTATCCATATTATCAGATATTGATCAGAAACATCTCTAAAATATAAAGCGATTCCATTCAAGGATGAATCGGATATGTTGATATCTAACTCGAGCATTAGTTAGGATCCCTCATTATATTTTTGCCCTTACGCTTCATTTAGCACAAGTCTTGCAAACAGCTCTTCACAATCCCCACAACTGCGACAATAAAACGAACAAAAGCCTACAAACTATACCAAATCTATTCATTCATATAGCCCAACGTCTTTTGTGGCAGTGACAAAACCAGTAAGTTACAGCAATTGAGATCGTACTGCATTTAAAATTGGTCGATCCATATCAACACATATTTGACAGCATAACGCATTGAAAGTCTGACCTAATGCCGAGCGTTGTTATCGTAAAATACGAAACTCAGCGTCGGGGCCCTGTGAATCGCACAGGTGTGCCAAAGTAAGTTGTCAAAAGCCGAAGTCAGATTGCGGACAAAATGATACGTCATCACCAACACTAATACAATCACTTCCAACACTTTAAAGACATTTTTAACGTCTGATTCCAGATGATCCTCGTAACCATGCACAGACTTGTAGCTAAATTCTCTGTACTGGGACCAAGGATATTACCGGTAGACCGTTAAACTAGCATTGTGAGATCAATTAGTACGTCACCCGGGTATGTCATGAATCAACAAGAATGAGTGATGGATTTTGAGTAACAAAATCAAAATATATAAGTTTTGCGGTAATTAATGGGCGCCCAAACTTCCCATCGAAAACCACCGATCAGGAGTTGAAGGACAGAGAATCACATACAGTATTATTATCAGAAATAATGTAATAATTTAAAATTATAAATGTTTAACCGATCGTTGCAGGTATATAAATTATTAAAGTTGTCTGTTATAAAACGAATATTAAACTGGTACAAAGGTTCAGAAGAGAAGTATGTGTACAGGTGTGACGATTTTCAGACAGAAATATTTTCTTCAGACAAAATCTAAGGCTGACGTCACATAGTAGATAAACAGATATGATGAAAATTGGCCACCACAAAGCATTGATCCCTTTTCCTAAACAAATTCGAGGCAAAGCGCATATTAGCAAACTGTCTTGTAATCACATGACAATCCCCTCCAAAGATAATTCCAGATCTGTTCTACAAGTATGAAGTAACAAACTAACAGAAGTGAGAGTTGGTCTACATTAACCGTGGCGTCATTCTAATAACTGGAAATAAAATCTAACACAGTCTCTCAAACCTAAATCTGAGTCGGTTTATTTTTTGTAAACAAATCAACAACTTCTGAAACTTCTGTCTCCAGTGCCACAGATATTGATTTAAGGGTTTTCTTTCCACACATAAATATTGAGCTATTGTCATATAATTTTGTCATTGATGACACATAGCGAATGAAATACTATCAAGTGATCAAGCAGACGCTACCTGAAAGTCGACGAAATGATCAAACACCGCAAATATACCACCCTTTGTTGGCGATTATTTAATGGACCATCGTCACCAATGCGGTTTATCCGTATTTCCTGTTTTATGATTTATTATAACAAATTAAATCCAGTTATGTGAACTTCAAAACGGCATCATGAAGCGAAAATAAAGTAGGCAGAAGTTGGAACAGTGTTTAACCAACATAATCTTGATGTAAATTGAGATCCTTTGTACACTTTAGTTCCGAAATTGTTCTTATAGCTTGTATACTTAAATGAATTTGCTCACACCCATTTTTAAATCGATGAATATTTTCCTTATCGCCTACGTGAAAAGAAGATTATATCATCAACTGAAAAGGGGTTAAGTTTATAGAATTACACCAATTTGTTTTGACAATAAGAGGTATACGAACATAGTGGCTATCAAATTATGACTGTATGGCTAAATTTGAACATATTCATCCAATATTAACTTTGGACTATAAATGAACTTTTATGAATTTTAGTGCATCTTTATTGTTGTTTGTACGTTTGACTGCAATAACTCCACTAAGAAAGTTATATTCATGTCTGTTCATAATTGTTTTATTAAATTCAACCCACGCTCAGGTAAAACAGGGTAGCTTTACCCGCTTTGACCAGCCAATATTTATGTTACGTTTTATGAAAGTATGATATGTTTTCCATGTTTATGGATGACCACGTCCACTTTCATTGCTTTTGAAAACAACATATCCCCAACATATCAAGGGTGAATTTTCCTTTAATCTCAGCTATATATATTTTGAAAATGCCATCTTTCTTTTTTCATATGACCTTTTCATCTCCAACAAAAAGTAATACAAAACGTACTTTTGTTCCATTAGATAACATCTGTACTTGACTTTAATTGATATAATAATTAAGAATTAAGACCATTACGTAAAATTGATTACAAAGAATGATTTAATTTCTCTCGTTTGTTTTTAAACAAAATCCAACAACGAAAATAAACGTTCACAATTATTTCATTTTATCTGTTTCATCATTTATCTTCCTTTTAATAAAGAAGCATTACAACTTCGGTGCAGTATGAGATAAAGCGCGAAAGTTTGAAATTAAGGAGATTGGTAAAAGTACGCTTGCAGGGTATGGTCTTTCACTTAATGAGTTGCAAAAAAAAGTAAAATCAATAACATCAACATCAAAAAAAAATTAATGACGAAAATGAAAACAATAATTTAACATAAAAATAGAAAAACATTACTTGCGAAACAGTCCATCTTCAATTAGTAAGCCAAACCACGTGCAAAATTCAAACTGTAATGGAAATGTATGCTGATCATTGCATTTTGTCTCAAACTGTGAATTCATGAATGGGCGTATACTTGAATTGAAGTATTGCTTGTAAAAAGAGTGTTGCTGTCGTAAACAGCTCTTTATAATATCCTAGGAAATTGAAGATACCCGCAGAATTGAATGAATAATTCACGAATAATTCAACGAATAATTAGAAAAAAATATCCAGTTTTCGGAGTGTTGCTTTCGTATGCAGGTCTTAATAATGTCCTAAGAAATTGAAGAAATTGAACGAATATTTCATTCTATTTCAGAAAAATTGTCTTCGAGCTTCCAGGTTCAGAATTTCAATTTCTCATTCCTTCAGCAATTCTTTTAATCAGCAGTTTACAAAAAAAAAAAAAAAACACAGTACATGCACTTGTTAGACATTATTTTGGTCGGGGGTTGGGGTGGGGCATAATACATCCATGCTGAATCCGATTTAGTGGAACGCTTACAAATCGTATCTAGTAAAATTAGAATTCATAACAAGGGCTTAACTCGATGCCATGATTATGGAATCATTTGTTATCATACACACGCGCACACAAGTACACACACACACACACATACACACGTACACACATACATAGACATATTCACACATACACACAGACACACACACACACAGATACATACACAGCAAACAAAATTTTTAGTATAAAGGACAGTGAAATCATATAATATATTGAAGTTATCCATTATTTAATCATCGTTTTATTACTTTGAATTATGGAAAAGCAATTATGTCTGTGTTGTCATTTTGTCTTTATAGTGGTTTTATGGCACCATTAACAAACAAAATTATGCATTAATTACCACCAACGTAAATGTGTCATGCTAGTCCAGTACTACATGAACTAAACTCCTTCCGGGAATATGTTTAAAAAATTAGGATATTAATCCTTACGAGGATATCCACCAATTTTGATAAAATTTTGAAAAAAAATGCAGTCTTCTTGTGTATACTTTGTTATTTGATAATACTATTAACTTAAATATGGAAGAAAATATAATTAGTGGCAAACAAAGAAACATTAACTTCAACGTGTTTTTACTCGACCTAAACTTAAATTGCACGCTTCTGCGGTCTATGTATATAGCTGCTTATTAGGAATCAAGCAACATTTCCTTTTGCTTGCATGCGGGGTGAGTGATATTTGTGGTGGCCGTAGTGGTCGTGGGCGTGTACCTATATTAAATGATAGCTGGGGTGCGGGGGCATGGGCGGATAACGGTTTAAACGTCGTATTTACTGATATTAATCGTGAGGTCAAGGTTATATCGAAGTGTTATAAAAGCAAAGAACCTCGTGGTATTATCACACGCACACGCCTTCGCGCATTCATACACACCTTGCTGCTTTCGACCATATTCGCCGGTCATTTCTGAAATAGAACAACCCTTGAAATGTGTCTCGGAATGTTGTTGAAAATCAGATTTAAAGTCGGCTTTGACTTCAGTGGAGTATACTAGTCATAATATTCCAAATGGTTACTAGACTGTGTCTATCGTGGGGATGGCAGTACCCATGGATTCCTATGGATTTACCTTTTATGGAATGCACAGCACCCCTACAATTTTTTTTAATTTTTTTTTACTATAAGACATAGGGCAGTGCCGGCGGAGGCATTTCTGTCAAAAATGTATCGATCCGTCGATTTATTAGCATTTCTAAGGGGAAAGCAAAAAAAATAACCAGATAACGTTTCCAGGTATCTAGTCCCCCCCCCCCAAAAAAAAGCAGGTTATAAAGAAACTAAATGACACGTAATGGGCTTAACATGGAACATTTAGCAAATCCTATACGACATCGATAAGTGGTTATGTAAGGACACAGCGCCCATGCAAATCTTTCCATTCCTTACCCATGCCTTCCCGTAACGGAGCGATACTAATCGGAGAAGCCTGGTCATTCATTTCACCAATTTCCTGCGCAGAAAAACTCTTAATTTGTCATAGAAAGGGGTTATCCAGATTGAATGACTTCCTTTTGTTCTTGAATTAATTCTGTGTCTATCAAGTCACCGATTAAGCGTAACCAATCCTTATTGACGTGAACCAAATTGAACCTAGCGTACAGTTAGTGTTGTTGCATACGATTAAAAAGAGAATAACACACGAATTACCAATGTCATCTTGGTTGGAAAATATTTGCAGATGGTAGCAGCAACAACATTTGGCAATTATCATGGTGCACAATTTACTTCAATACATCAATTTCAACTGATTAACGATATTTCCCCACAGATTTGCTTTAAACCTGTCTCAAGCAAACACAGAACTCTGTTAAGGTTCCGCTTTGATGAATAAAATCAGTGAAAAACTTATAAAACCACTACTGGTACTGCTGATACTGTTTGAAAATTGGAAATGGAAATCATGAAATTACCGTTTATTTGCTATTTTACCGAAATATTATCACAAAAAAGTTAAATATAACTAGATCTAAATCTAAAACGATTTATTGTGTTTGGCAAATAAAAATCCAAGCATGAACTAAAATGTAATTTGTTTAATACACCCGACACTTCTCAAAGTTCCTCCAAATAGTGAAGACAATAATTACAAAATGAAACGCCTTTAAAAACTTTGGTTGTAAACAATACACAACAGCAATGGATAGCGAAATTAATTTTCAATCGAGTTAACATACCGTACGGTATCTTAATGAAAACGTGATTCGATATTATCGTGACACCAGCGTGTCTCTTGCGAACATTGAACCAGTAGTATAGTTTTTGCCATTCTGACAAGATTTTCATCAGTCTTTCATAAATTAAATCGTTGAATTCACAAAGTGCCCAAGTCCAAAAAGTGATATATTATGTGTTTTTTGATTCAGTCTATCTGAATTCTAACATTTACTATTTATGTTTTAGAATATGTAAATATTACTTTTATGTATTATATTGTGTACAAACTTATATGTTTTTATGCATAGGACCAGTATTGATACTAACATGTTGTTGAACTGTTGAAAGGGTGCCCCATTAAAGTATTGTCCATATTAATATATAAAATGTCTCCACTTCATTCTTTCTTCTTCTATGAAGAAGAGATACAAACAATAACAACACAACAATAATATTTTATTGTAGATGAAGAAAATCCAACAAATATTTACAAAGGTTCTGCGATAAAGCAGGATAAAGCATTAACCTCTTTTAGGGATGGGTATATTATTTTCTTTTAATTTCAAGAACATTACAATTACATCACTGTCCAAATTTCAACTATACAGTTACTGAAAATTTTGTAATGAATTGAAATAAATTCCAAGTATTAACTTGAAAACATGTAATTGATATTTTTATTCATTGTATTTCATTAAAATTTCTTGTCGAAGTCGAAGTTTTTAAGGTTTTAAGTACAGTAAATTGTAATTAATTACAGTTCATTGCAATAATAGTTCTAATTACCCATCCACCGTACGACCAGCAAGCAAGTGAAGGAAAACTACACATGGAAATAAGACATAGGAAGAGGCGGTAAGCCTTATTATAGGTCTTGGAATGAAAACGTCGGGAGGGTGAATGACTTTGCGTTTGTTTTCAAATCCACGCGTAGAGCACACTGATATAATATAGTGAGATATTAGTGAGGAGGGGATAAGCGGCTTGGTGGTTGATTCTGACAAGAGATGTCATGAATACAGTGTAATTAAAACACATCGAGATGTCTCGGGGATAACATTAACCTGTTAAATCTAGCAGTATTAATGTGGGGACTATAATCAGATAATATGTGTGGCTAAATGCAAAGAAAGAAAAGACGACGACGGAGAAGAAATTTATAAAGGAACGGGTTGAATAGCTTGATGATACTCGAGACAGATCTCGGGTTGAAGTGGGTGGAGATTGCAAAGATAGTTTTGCGGCACATTTGGTTTGGAGAAAAGAATAGTATGTATGCGTTTTATCAGAAAAGAAACCTTATAAGGAAAAGCTAGCTAACTATAGTCGAGGAATAGTTGAGAAAAGTGGAGCTAACGGGTTGATGACCTCTCGATACAGTATAGAGGAGAAAAGGATGTCTAATGAGACAAAACTATATACCAAACTGATGGTAGAATATAATTATAATGATATAAAATATAATTATGTTATATATCATATATTGTATATGTGTATCACAGTAATTTACTGGCAGATGTGTTGCTACATGTAGTTAATAAATGTAATTTTACGATTGTTACTACGGTGAAATTATGTGACAATAATAGCTGTAATTCACGGGCAATTCAGCTGAATGTTAGGTTTACAGCAAACTTTTTTTTATTAGAGCGTATATGGAACCGAGCTGACTTTCACACACACACACACACACACACACAAAACATTTAGTGGTACAGTGATGCTTCTCCGTATGAAACATCAACTTTAATGCCGTTTTGATGTTGGGTTTTAAATGTTAGAGCACGATTATTTGTTAACACAAGCGTCGTGCAAATTGTTCGTCATTTATTTCTTCCCATCACTTTGATGACGAATCTCAATTCACTGGATGCCTTTGAAGCAATAATTGTTCAACTAGAGTTTTACGAGAATAAAATTACACCCGTGATGATACAAACAAGTTTTACCCATGGGCAAATCGTTTACCATTGATGTACAATTTGTATTTGCCTTAACAAATATCCCTAAATCGGCGGTCTTTTTACCAAACTCTATTCATCGGTGTACTTGTCCTGAAATAGGGTTCGCAAACTGCGTTATTCACTCAAGATAAAGACAGTATCGTTTTCCCTTCGTCTGAAGTACATAATCTAAGATAAAACGACAACTTGTGTATTCAGTTCTTAAGGACTACACTTGAGCTTGACTATCTGTAACAAAACGAACATCGATTACCCAGAACTAGGGCTACAAAAAATATTCTTTAAACTGAATTTTGACAATTACAAATCATCGATTTTTTTTTTAACGAGCCTCTGCCCTGAGGGGATCAAACTTTTAAAGAGACGCAGCGCATTCTCGAAAATAAATACCCCGTGACGATTTTGATCGAATTGTTTAAGCACTAGGAAGATAATAGCGCGGGTTAACTTTTCACTATGGATCAAGGGTGTTCTATATAATGGATGTCTGAGTTTCCTCCAACATTTCCCCCATTCTCATATCGCTTTTAAACCGTTAAAAAGGCATCAACAAGACAAAGCTGGGATATGAACC
>JZLH01S0599499.1:8684-19492 GCA_001188425.1 Eucidaris tribuloides
TTCTCAGGTTGACAGGATTCACCTTGCCATTGTCCACCTCAGACTACTGTTTGTAGATCTAGCCTATTCATTCTCCGACCGCAGATGTATATTTAGCGGTGAAGTTTATTCATGCATTATCTTGATGTGGCAGCATAACTTTTCAAACTTTGTATTCTAGGCATATTTATTTGTCTTCTTAGAATGAGTTTGTCATTTTCTTTTAGATCAGAAGCTTACAATTTTAACGTGCTGTGTTTAAATTTAACGCCTTTGGGTACAGGGATATTCCGTGTGCCCGAGGTGAATCAATGGGTCAGCGATCAACAATTAGCAGAGTTTGTGCATAAGGTTTTTATCTCAAACTTTGTTTGGGGTTCAGCGACTAAACGCTGTTGTAAAACACTTCTTGTACCACTCATGTAACATTTTCAGTCGTGTCGTGTGCGAAATCGCTAAACATCGGTGTCCATTTGTAACTCAATTTTCACTTATGAAACATATATATTTTTCAACATATCTTTTCTATCACGTTTAAGCACACGTCTTATTTTTGTGTTTAATAGGTAAATGACTTCGATTGGGGTAGTCCGTCCACTTGGCTGAAACTACTCTAGAATTCAATAAACTACGCAGGATTCTCCTGTGAAATATTGTAGCCAAACGTTGATCATTTTCTAGAATAAATAATGTCAGTATCCCTTGTAGCAGGGAAACTGCTGTGGCTCTCTTGAGTCTGTATTTTTATCGTGCCCCGATAAAATTAAATAACTCGTATGGTTCATGCTTCGATTTCCTTAAGTTAAAACAAAATTAGAGACAAGTCCTCCCAGGTGGAGAGATCCACTCAGCTAGTGTATAGTGGATATATTTCACTCATTTGGCTTCTTTGAGGCATTTTCAAAGTGTCCCAATCATGTATCTTTATAAAAATTCAACACTGCCTTGTGACAAAAGAACGCTTTAGACATAACCCAAAAGTACTAAACTGCCTTATCATGTTGAAGGACTTCTTTTTAAACACAACAAAAAAAGTAATACCCTTTTCAACGATACATAACTTTTTTAACAAAACAAGTTTGTGCAAAGCAATTTGGCAAGAGTGTTCTTACGTCATGACTAACTTCTGTGTAAAAATGTGATTGGTCTGTTGCGGTCATGCATGAATGAGACTGATTAAATGGTGAAAATGCCACTTTTCATAAGTCACATGAGTCATCTCTTATGCCAAAAATAATGGTAACTAATGACATTTTTCTCTTTATTTATTAAAGTGTGCCACTCAACCCATGCTTATGGTTACAACCTCTTATGTTCGTACAACACGTAAAGATACATTTTGCTGAAAAAAATTCGGATTTAAATTTTTGCAGTAAATTTAATGGATTTTACAATTTCAAAATCGAGAAAGGGTGGACATTTCTAAATTGCGCTCACCGAAGCGTAAAATATGCAAAAAGTGTCAAAGGAGGTATGAGAAGATTAAACGATAGATGATTAACATAAATAGCGATTAATCATTCACCAGAAACATAATTTGTCAAAATCCTGCATCGAAAACCCCCCAAAATGACCCTTGTGACTTTTGGAAAGTGACTTTTTGCCTTTAATATGTGCTCACTCATGCATGACATGACGAACCAATCACATTTTCTCACAGAAGTTAGTCAATTAGAGCAGGAACATCATTGCCAAATTATTGTGCTCAACACCGTTCTTTTTTAAAGTTATAATATTTTGAAAAAGGGGTTAGTTACTTTTTTTGTTGTGTTTATTTGTACAGTAATTGTAAGAAAACGCATGCCAAACCGTCCACGAGACTTAAATTAAATGGTCTCTCCGCCCCTAGAACGAATTCAGGCGTGTAACCATCCCTACTTCAACGCCGGATCTCGCTGTCTTGATGTTTGGTGCAAAAACGCATCAGCTAGATGGAAACTTCATCCACACAGCTTCAACGGTCTGGAATAGTCTCCCAGAATTTTTTTTTGTACGGGGCTCAATTCTTTTAAGAGTTGTGAATGGACACAGGTTTCGCTTGGAAAATGATAAATCAAGCGTCTTATTTCTTCCATTGAAAGTGATACTTTTGTTGTGTTGCAATGAACCATTTAATTGGCCTTCTGGACGCTGTTTTGGGTGGCTGTCGTTCATATTTACATCTTATATAAAAACATTTGTAAAGGTAATTATTCAGTATTTTTTTGGAGACATTTGGTTTTGTTACCTCAGCCATGATAAGACATGCTTGATATTAACATGTAACAAAAAAATGTGTTTTTCCCGAAAATGCAGGTCATTTATGTGTGCCGAAATCCCAAAGATTGCGCAGTGTCTTTCTTTTACTTTGTCGGACATGCCAACGTTCCGGAGTACCAAAAGTGGAATGACTTCTTTGATGTGTTCGCATCCGGGAAAAGTGAGTCCCCATTTCATTATGTTTAAAGGCAGGTGATCTCTTTTGCATGCCTAAAAATTAACATTGTGTAAATACAATGGCATTTAGAAGAAATTGCCATCTGCAAACCTTTAGCAAAATATAGGAGCTAGAAACTCAGTTTTAGTGAAATTATAGTGACTGTTAGACTCTGGTTTGATTTTTTTTTCTCGCGAGAAAAAAATCCTACCATAGAACGTACACTAAACGGCTATTGTTTTTCTTTCGCACTTTTCAAATTCTAGGCAACTACTGACCCCCAGATTTCACAGACGTGCCTTTCATCAATAGTCTAAGGTCATGGGCTATCTTTTCCTGGTCTGCAGGGATGGTTGCAAACGAGATCCACTGCCTTTAACCCTCGTAGTCCAAATTACCCTAACAAATCTTAAATGTAATGAATAAAACTAATTCATTCTATTACTCGACGTGAAATATTTTTGTATGTAATGTTTACGTAATTCAGTAAACTAATCCTTCCTAATTTCTGCTTCTAAACTACAATACCTAAATAAGAACAAGATGCATAATATTTAAAGCTCCTGTTTCCCACTAAACAATTGTTATTTATAGTAATAACACGTTAATTTATCTAGAAAATATGAGCGATACAACATGTGAACTTCATTTTCCTTAACGGTCTATAACTGGATTAATTGTCTGAATAAAGGAAAGCAAAGCGAAGCGAAGGACAGCCGAGGTGGGCAATGAAAAGGAAGAATAGGCCAAGGAAAAACATGAAAGATCTGGACAAGAAAGGACGATAAAGAAAACGAAAGGCATAGGACATGTAGATAGGAAATGAAAGGGACAAGAAAGGACGATAAAGAAAACGAAAGGCATAGGACATGTAGATAGGAAATGAAAGGGAGATTTAAGGCAAAGGAAAGATAAAGGAAATAACAGAAAATGAAAGGAAAGGAAAGGCGAGGCAAGGCAAGAAAAGGCAAGGCAAAGGGAAAGCAAGGCATGGCATCTAAAAGGAAAGGCAAAGGGAAAGCAAGGTATGGCATCTAAAAGGAAAGGCAAAGCGAAAGCAAGGTATGGCATCTAAAAGGAAAGGCAAATGGAAGGAAGGGAATGGCCATGAAAGGTAAGAAAAGAAAAGGCGAGGTAAAGAAGGACAGGAGAGGAAGGGAAATGAAAGCCAGAGGAAAGGCCTAGGAAATGGGAGGAAAGGAAAGAACCAGTCAAGAAATTTAGAAAAGGAAAGAAAACGAAAGGCAATACAAAAAAGAATAGGAGAGGAAAGGAAATGCAAGGAAAAGGAAAGGTAAATGTAAGACAAAGGAAAGGAAAGGAAATAAAAGGAAAGACAAGGTAAGATAAGGTAAAGGAGTGGTAAACCCAAGCCTATGGAAGGAAAGGAAAGAAAAGGAAAGGAAATAAAAGGAAAGACAAGGTTAGGTAAGGTAAGGTAAAGGAATGGCAAAGCGAAGGGTATGGAAGGAAAGAAACGGCAATGAAAAGCAAAGTAAAAGGCAAGGTAAGTCAAAGGAAAATAAAGACAAGGCATGGCAAATAAAAGGAAAGAAAAGGGAAAGTAAAAGTCAGACAAGAAAGAAAATGAAAAAGAAGGAAAGGCAAAAAGGGGGAAAGGGAAGAAAAGGAAAGAAAAGGAAAGAAAGGGAAAGGAAACGAACAAAACGCCCAGGAAAGAGCAGGACGTGCAGTGAGGTATACACCTAATGCATTATTGATACTCGCTCGGCTAGCATTCAGACGGTAAAACTATTACAGTGGCGTCGAGTCCGTGTTGTCGGATTGGGGGGGGGGGATGAAAAAAAAGGTCAAAAATTAAAATTTTGCGCGCTGAGCGCGCCGAAAATTTGACAATTTCGTATATTTGATGGTATTTTTATGCAAAGTTTAATGGTTTTATAGTGCTTTCATATTAAGAATTTTTCAAGTTATCAAAATCATTGGGGGAGGGGCAAATCGATGTGTTTGCCCCCCAATATTTTCATGGATGGGGGGCGGTCACGCCCCCAGGATCGACGCCTCTGAAATATACCACCTTCTTGGTGGTCCCCTGGCTATGCTAAATAATTTTTCAAAACTGCTGGATCTGTAGGGAGAGTTAATGTAAACGTCTGGAAGCTACTCTAAGCAATATTATAATCATACATTTTCTTTAGCACCATGGGGAGACTTCTATGACCACGTGCTGGAGTATTGGAATCATCGAAAGGACGATAACATCTTGTTCATAAAGTACGAAGATCTAAAGAAGGTAATGTAGCCCTTACAGTCATTATTCAATATTGTGGATGATGGGTTCAATAAAAAATATAACATATATGTTGCTATCTCAGCTACATGATAGTGTGACGAACAGACATATTAATATCCGCCAATACAAAATTTTGGAATAATAGGCTTCCACTTGGCAAAATACATATGTATACATCATATGTGAATTAAGCATTATGCCAAATCTTAACAGTGACACGGGAGCTTAGGCAGGAAAATGGTCCAACATAGATGTAGACCAAAGTATTGCTGTTCTAACAATATATTTTTTTTCTCGAAAGATCCAAGAATAAATTTTGTGAAGTAATATATTGCAAAACAATAGATATCTCCAAATACATAGAAAGGGTACAATTTTTCCCATTTCCTTCGAAAACATGCCAGAAATTTTCAAATTAATACAGAAATTTCCAATGTAAACCTACCAGCTTTATAAGTCATTAAGTGAGAGCTGTCCTTGTTTCTCTGCTATGCAAATGTGGCAGAACAAATAGCATATTTAAACAGCTTCATAATAAAATTAAGCAGAAAATTACACAAGCCATTGTGAAATATGGTGTGCTTTATTTCAATTATTCCATATCCGATTGTACAGAACTCGGACAAACTATTAAAAGCATCCTTTCTCTCCTATGTCACTAGAGTCAAGGGGTGGGGGCAGGGGAGGAGGGTAGTCAGCTTCCATCCCCTGACATTTTCAAAATAAAAAAAATGCGGGGGGGGGGGTGTTCAACTTAATTCATGAAATTTATGTCTTCGTCATCCCTCCGCCATGAGTTTTCACCATCCATAAAATTTTCCCCTGGCGCCAGCTCAGACGTGTGTAAAGCTATCTTTTTGGGGAAATAAGCTTTAAAATACACAAGAGATATGTCTACATTTTGTTGTATAGGACCTGGCAAAATTGATTTCCAAAAACAAATATGTCCAAATTTGTATTTGTTTTTGTCGTTTAGGACCCGGCAAAATCGATTTCCAAAATTGCTGATCACATCAATCGCCCATTGACACCAGAGGTTTTAGAGAAGGTGGTGAAGTACTCGTCAGTAGAAGAGATGAAGAAAGCCTATGACAAGGTGGAAGAGGAGATAGAAGATGGCAAGAGACTCACAAGAGCCTTCGGAGTCATGCCATTCATACGGAAAGGTAAGTATTATGTTGTCGTCTTGGCCTGATTACAAAGATCTCGCGATACAGGGTGGGCCAGAAAAAAAAACCGATTTAGTTACACTTACGGTTATTTCCCAAATCAATTGCTCATCTTTATTTGCTCATCTGTAATTCTATAGATTACATTGTTTAAGTTATCTAAAAGACGCTATACAGGGTGGCCCAGAAAGAATGCTACGAGTATGATCGTTAGTTTCTTCACCACTATCGGCAAAATGGCATTAATTTTTATTTCGTTGGTTAGAACATTCTTTTTTCAATAAAATGATACCAAGATCATTGATTTTTAGTAAGGCGTTTTGATTCTAGGGACATATTTCGGAGGCAATGCAATTTCCCAAATTTGCCAATTTTTCTACAGCGGCGGTCATCGGAACGCCGATATATTCTGGCGTCTCAGCTTGCCACACCGGACAAACCGCGATGACAAAGGGCTGGAATGCCCTCGCTTTCATAAGGAAGACGATGCGAGCTATGTCTCCATTGTCATCGCGGTTTGTCCGGTATGGCAAGCTGAGAGGCCAGAATATCTAGGCGTTCCGATGATCGCCGCTGTTGAAAAATTGGCAAATTTGGGAAATTGCATTGCCCTCGAAAAATGGCCCTAAAATCAAAACGCCTTACTCAAAATCAATAATCTTGGTACCATTTTATTGGAAAAAGAATGTTCAAACCATCGAAATAAAAATTAATGACATTTCGCCGATAATGGTGAAGATATTAGCGATCATACTCGTAGCATTCTTTCTGGGCCACCCTGTATAACACTGTGGAAGACCCGTTTAAAAAATTGTCGAACTTTACTATTTGACATATCTGACAGTGTTTGAATGGACAAATAAACACCCTGGAACACAAAAGTTCGAACAGTTATGCTGTCACTAGTAAAATACGTGCAGATACGAATTGACACATTAATTTTTCTCAGCCGATAGGAAATTCTGCAACACTGCAGTCTATGGGGGAAAACTGGAATGGTCTCTCAATGATTTTAACTTTTCACAGCACTTAATGGTCATTTCCAACTGCAATGTTTTCAGGGATTCATTTTTAGACCGTATCAGAGGCACTGATAGCATGGGAAATCATGCAGCCCGGGTTTTTTTTGTAACTGGAAGCATTGTTATACAATGCCTTTAAAGCCAAAAAAAAAAAACCATATGAAAGCCTGAAACTAATTGTGAAATAATTCAGCGATCTTAGCAAGTACATTTAAAGCATGTTCGTTTCCTGGTGTTTTATTACTTCGATTCAACTTGGAAGAAGTGACATTAAGAAAGGACCTGAGATTTTACACATTAATAAATTGTGAATGTTCGGCAGTGACTTTGCATACCGAATGTCAAATCAGTTGAAAACATTTCCAAAATCAAAGGACGTAGAGTTAATTTTGACTTCGGAGACCGAACGTCGAATCCATCGAGAACCATTACAAAAGCAAGACAACAGCAGATGACACTAATGTTTTCCTGTCTAACCCCAATATCACTACACTCGTAAATACTCTGAACGCTGAATTACCTAAATTGTCTACATGGTTCAAAAGCAACATGTTATCACTAAATTTACTTAAAACCAACTTTATCTATTTTAAGCATCCTCGGAAACAACCCATTGCCCATCGCTTTGAAATACAAATTGATATTATCCTGGAAAGAAAAACTCATACAAAATTCCTAGGCATATTTATTAATGAAAATCTAAACTGGTCCAATCATATCAACTCTATACTAACTCCCATCTCCCGAAATATTGGTGTCCTGCATAAATTAAAGTATTATTTACCGAATAAAATTCTGTTTATGTTATATAACACGTTAATTCTACCTTATATCTCATATTGTAATATAATCTGGGCCAGTTCAAAAACCAGTATACAACCTCTCCTCCTTCTGCAGAAAAAGGCTATTCGTATATGCAGTGGCGCAGGTTATCGAGACCACTCAGACCCGCTTTTTGCCGGACTAAAATCTCTTAAAATCAGTGACATTCACTTTTTACAAGTTGCCCTTTTCATGTTTCGTTATAGCACCAACCTTTTACCAATATCGTTTAATAATATGTTCAGAACAAACCAAAGCCTTCATTCATATTCTACCCGACGTGCAACCGACTTTCATTTACATAATCCCATGACAGCTTTGGCGCATAAGTCTATTAGACACTCTGGCCCAGACGTGTGGAACTCCCTACCAGTCGAAATACGTAACCGTCATTCCTTTTACTCCTTTAAACATGGCATAAAGGAATTCTTAATTGCCCAATACTCGGGTTAATCGATCTTGTTTATTGTAAGCCATATCCCAGCCAAACCAGTTAATAATATTGATGTACTTTCTTTGACCATACACCCCACCGCGAACTGTCACTTTATATGCGTTTTCAATATCTATGTTTATATACATGCGCAAATGTTCAAATGTTCTATGTTTTATATACTGTACAATCATGCATGCATTACCCAATAATTATGTATATCGAATACGTTTACTATCTGTAACTCAGCTGTTTGTAATACACTATTTATTCATTTTTTTTTTGTTCTTTTTTGTTTGTCTTTTTATATTTCTTGGTCTGGGACTATCGCTATTTAAGCTATGCTTATGTGTTAGTCCCTTTGTGTAGTTATATTGCGTTTATATGTT
The DNA here is from genome assembly GCA_001188425.1 of Eucidaris tribuloides. Taxonomy (NCBI): domain Eukaryota; kingdom Metazoa; phylum Echinodermata; class Echinoidea; order Cidaroida; family Cidaridae; genus Eucidaris; species Eucidaris tribuloides. The sequence continues at coordinate 17,169 of JZLH01S0599499.1, forward strand.
TATTTCATACATACATTGTAAGTTAAAATTGTGTTATTTATGAAAAATATTACCTGTAACAATATTGTATGTAATCATGTTTTGTTTGAAAAAAAAAAACTACACAATAAATGGAATCAATCAATCAAACAATCAATTGTTTCTCACTTGCACCCGTGATTTAATAACATAAATGTTTTCACATTTCCCAAATACATCCCCAACCCAAGTTTCGTGCCATAAGAAAATCTTACAAGTAAACTTTATCGTTTGACCTAAAATGGCTCATGATCTTACCATCTGACCTCTCAACATAACATGATTGTACCCATAGTGCATCTCACACGAAAGTTTGGTTGCCATTGCAGCAACATGTTCCAAGGTAAGCTTTAAGTTTTGACCCAGAATGACCTTTGACCTTACCATGTGACCTCTGATACCACTGCAACACGAAGGTCCCCCAAGCAGATCTGTGACGCAAGTTTGATTTAAAGGGAGACAACAGTTGTAAAGTTATTTTTTTTATGAAAGTCTAATTGGCAAACGGACGACGCTGGACAGACGTAATTTGGATCCATTAGTCTCGCCTTCACGTCCAATAAGAGACATAGAAACATTTAGCGGATGGTCAGACAGATGATTTATTTTTTCACACTAAGTTACCGTCCTCTGTTAGTGGCTACCGTCGTGTTACCCACGTTCCTTAAAGAGAATACACAGTACTGGTTGATGATGGAAAATCTTTCATCAAAATTTCACATTTCCATTTTTTTTAGCTGAGAGTAAATTACATTTGCATTAGAATGTGGGACTAATTCACTTCATATGCAATAAAAAGTTGAGGAATTGGCAGTTTGAGTTCCCGACGGAGTAGGCTCCGTTGCTGCAGTGTGTATGGCAACAATTAACATAGTCCCATATATTTATGTGTTAGTACTTTGTCAGCAGTGGGGATTTGTGTAACAAATATGTCCAAAACAAAGTGTTCTGTTGTTTTCAACTACTCTCTCCTGTAACTATAGTGATATTAGAATACCATCTGTTCACAGAAGGTTTGAAAGCATGCAGGTGATATTAAAATGTTGTTGTTCTGCAAGTAATCAACCAGTACTGTGCATTCTCTTTAATGACTTCTTTGTGTGCATCTATGTGCTTTTCTATTCTCATTCTTTTTTGACGAAGGGGCGCCCTGTATTTCACCATTATCATAATGTTTATTATCTTTTGCAGGTAAAGTTGGCGGATGGAAGACTCACTTTACGGTGGCACAGAACGAACTTCTGGAGAAATTGAATGAGGAAAGGTTGGCTGGAAGTGGACTTGAATTTGACTTCGTTCACTAGGAAGACGGAATAACGAAAGGAAATCGATAATCATTAGGGTGGACATTGCCATAGTTGTTTATATTTACGGAAATAATGCAGAGAGACATGTATAAAGTGTACGTACGATTTTATTGTTAGCGATCGGTATTATATAGGAAGGCCCGGAAAAGAAGCCGGAACCGTGCATTTCGCAAAATAATTACTCATCTCTATGCAGTTCATCTCATACACACTAAAAAATAAAGATGCGCACAAGGTGCAACTTTACGGAAATAGGTGCAGAGCAATTTCTGATGCGGTATTCCAGCAAATCTGCACCTTTCACGGCTGAGCGCTCGCCCCACTCCATTATGTTTGCAAGTTTGCACCTTTTAGGTGCATATTTATGCAAATTTATAGATGTTTCTCTTCCGAAGCCTGGTGTGAGCTATTTCTACCATCTGTTGCTATGAATACAATTTCAATACGGAACATGCAACTTGCATATTTTTTTTATGTTGGACAAGCTCAGACAAGCCAGGTTGTCAAAAACAACCTTTGTTTAAAATATATAATTACGTGAAAATACACAACTTCACGGGCAGCGTGTTAGCCAAGTGGGTAGTGCGTCTGTCCCATGTGCGGAAGGTCGTAGGTTCAAGCCTTGGCAGGGTCATAATAATATGTATGAGTTCTTAAATATTTGTTGATAAGAAATTGCATTATAATGTAAACGATATAAATACGAATTAACGTAAATTGTGGTTCACAAACACACAAACACAGTTTGCAAGAAAAAGAATGCTTTTTAAATTTTTTTATAGTGCAATCCTGCACCTTTCAGGTGCAACTTTGCACCTTTCAGAAAGGTACAAAGTTGCACTTTCAAAGGTGTTCCCAGTGTGACATTGGTCTGCACCTTTAAAAGTGCAAAGTTGAACATACTTTACTTAGTGTGTAGGTGAACAGAATAACAATGAAATTTTTGACATTATATGTGATTTTTGCATTAACGTGTGATCTTGAAAGCCTGTAGAAAAC
>JZLH01S0599499.1:28916-40832 GCA_001188425.1 Eucidaris tribuloides
CAATTGCTTTGAATAATACAAGAGTCTTGATTTAAGGCAAAGGAAGTATCTCTGAAGGTAAAACAGTCAGAGAGTAAGTGTTCTATGGAGGCCAAAAAGTTGCATGGTCTAGAACTGAGACTACATATGCCCTGTAGCTTCTCTGCAACATACCCAAACAAAACAAGTATGACAACATCGTCACGTGTGTGACCAATTAATTTGCTCGTTATTAATTAAGAATGACAATTTATGGTACTCATATCTGGTGTAAAGTAAGACACAACCAAACTAGCTTTTGACACAAAAAAGAAATATTATCAAGACAGTAGTTTTCTGCTGGGAAAAAACTTATCATGTTTTCCTGTCACGTGTGTGACATTTAAAGTTGATTAATTTCTTTTGTTAATTACTCATTAATTAATGAATAAAAAATATTCTTTTTAGGTGGTATTAGTTTGAATGGGTGTGGACAAACATATGACCACATCAATCTTTAGAAAGAAAGTTATTACACTCACCTTTTTACCAATCTATTTAAGAGGGAAAATGCTCAATATTTACATTATAACACATTGTTATTTAAATTTAGGCAAGTTAGCATAAATATGGACTTTTTTCAAAGAAAAAATATCATCCAAGTAACTTTGGATTATGCTTTGCATGAATATGCAACTGAAAATTTCAAAGAACAAACTTCATTTTTTGACAATTTGTTTCACTTTTCAAAGAATGGCCCATGAGGACAATGTGCATTGTGTACTTCCTGGCCAGCTGTTAAGTTCTGGTGTGGAGGAACAATTTGTAGTTAAGAATCTCAAGATTTGTAACAATTAGGGTTATTAAGTAAGCACAATAAGGATTCCAATTAATGCGAATAGACCAATTCACAAATGTTGCAAATTTATGGATGTTTCTTCCTTGGGGTCCTAGAAACAAGCTATTCCGCAAACCTGTTTATAATGAATACATTTCAAAACCTGGAATCCAACTTGCATACATTAGTTCTTGCTATGTCGGGCAAGCATCGGGTAAGCTTTCTGGTTGTTAGGGACAACCATTGTTAAAAAAAGTTTTTAAATAGAACTTCTAAAGCAATAAATAGATTACACGTTAATGAAAAGAAACTGTAAAATCGAGCGCAGATAACCTCTTGACCTTTCGGTTTGAAATTGAATAATGAATACCTGAATCCATGATGTTTTTAGAAAATGAAGAGGCAAGTGTGTTTATGAAAAGCAAAACTGACAACTTGAAAACGTCCAACTTGAAATTGAAAATTAAATTTGTCCGGATTCATCAAACGAGTTGAATTTGACTATTGATAAGTTAAAATGAGTAAAAAAGTTGCGAAAATGACCGGGAAAACCTATATTTAGCCCCCTTCCTGAAATATTTTCTCCCAATTTTTTCTTGATACAGCAGAAAAAGTACTTCTTGATTTATTCTCCTTTTGTGCAGCTTTGGTTTGGTCCAAATACGAGCATGGACATGTTTTAAACTCGAATGTCATAATTAAGCAAAAGCGCTCAAGCTGGTATTGAGGAGCTTGAAAAAACCCAAGGAAATTCTTGTCAAAACAAGGAAAAGGTTCTTTTGACGCATACGTTTTGAAGTGATTTCTTTCACCTGTTGCATGAGCTTCATTTCCCTTGACAACCAATTGCTGGTGCTTGAAGCAATTCCTTACAAGTAATTGCCACTTTTTATGCATACGGCCCATTGAATGCAACTCAATGGCTAGGAGAAACAGCACATCACTTCCGGACCAGTAAATTATAAAATATTAATTTCATTTATATCTGTAATTGAAATTTTCATTTCTTCAAAATTTTGGTCTATAAGGTTTTCCAACAGAGCATGGTATTATTTACCTTACAGATGAAATAACTGATTGATTATCAAAAACGGAACAGAACAGAATAGTAGTGGCAATATTTATGGATTTAGACAAGGCTTTCTTTTCTTTCGACCACAACATTTTTACTATTAAATGATTATCGAATTCGTTGAATCACCTTATCTTGGTTTAAGAGCTATCTTTCCAATCAACACCAATATCTCTCATAACAAAAATTCCTCCATGCTACATATTCAGTGCAGGGTCCCTCAACACTCTATTCTTACACCTCTTTTATTTTTAATTTACATAAATGATTTTAATAATTCACCGTCCATTCTCTCTTTCATCATGTTTGCAGATGATACTAATATTCCATTTTTACGTAAAGATATAAATGAGAACCTTCAACTCTGAAATGGTTTATATTTCTTCTTGGTTTAAATGTGAGAAACTTTCTTTCAATATCAGTAAAACGAATTTAAGGCAATTTGAAACTGTTTATTCAAGCCCTAAATATCATTATACATGTCATAGTAAAATTGATGACCAGTTTCTTGAATGAAAAGATATTAAATTATCAAACAACTATTTCACTTGGGAAATACAATTGACAACATTTTATCTAGGAATCAGGACTTATGTGATGTTTCCTCACAAATAACTAAAGGGATTTATGGATTTTCCATAGAGGGAAGAATGTTTTCTCTAAACGCACTTTTCGTAGTTTGTATTATACGTCCATTTTACTATATATCAATTATTACAAAACTGCGTGGGGAAATTTTTTGTAAAACAAAAATTGATAATTTATTACTTTAAAGTGATAGGCTAACATTGTGGACCTTCAAATTAAAACATTGTCAAATTTTGATATCTGAACTACATAGTATTATTCATATGGACAAATAAACACCATAAAATTAAAAAAAAAGTTTGGAAAGTTACACTGTCAATGGCAAGTTATGCATTAATAAACAAAACTCGGGAGAGGTTAAATAGGCTAGGTGTACACACAGTAAGTCTATGGGAGAAATTGGGCAGGTGAATCCGATCAACTTACGATTTTCACTTTTTTTTAAAGCACTTGATGATCGTTTTAAGTTGTACTTTTTTCATGGCGTCATTTTTAGACTTTATCAAAGACAGTGGTAGCATGGGGAATCATAATATAACCGAAAAAAGCCGTAATGGTTTACATCAAGCTTTATTCCTTAAACACAGAGATCTTTTTTTAATATAATTTATACGTTCCAGAAGTATATGATATTAATGAATTTCAAACAACAATATTAATGTTTTAATATGTTAATAACATTCGTCTCACGACTTTTAATAACTTTTTCACTTTCAATAGAAATTCTCATATTCCACCCAACGTTGGGACCGCAAGGTCTCGGTCTCGGTCTCGAAGTCGAAAAGGTTACTTGTTAAAACTCCCTCAGACACCATGGCCTATGGAACAATTTACCAATCTGTGTTAAACAAAGGGTATTCTTACATCCTTTTGAAAAAAAAACTGTTAAAATCAATTGGTGAATACACAAATAAGCTAGAATATTTAGGAAATACTTGTATGATCTATATATTGCATAGCACTCTTCGGTCTTTCTGGCTATTAAAGAAGATATTTCAAATTATTCGGTTTGGAATTGATACTAAACAAAATTGGGCCAAATGCGGAGCACTGTCCCTTCTACCTCCATGTACTGTAGATCACAAATGTGTCTTATTATTTGTACATTTGTATTTAACCCGGGTTGTTACATCGTTATTAGCATATTCTGCTTACCGTGTCAACCCCTGACTCTAATTTCTTTTCTTACCCAATGCTTCGTTATGAAAATTCACTTGATACCTTTTGTTTCTTATCAGCTTTAAGCTACGTTCCCACTTAGCCGAGTTGTAGTAGCGAGTTATGGCGAGTTGTGGCGAGTTGCTTAAATGAGGAACTCGCGACAACTCACGATAACTCGCGAAAAGCTCTCCATGTAACTCGGGATAACTCGCGACAACTCGGCACGGCTCGGCATATCTCGGCACAACTCTTCTTCAAGTCGCGAGCAGGTCCAAAATTTTTAACAGGTTTAAAAAATTTTACGAACTCGCAGCAACTCGCGGTAATTCGCTATAACTCGAGCTAAACTCGTTATATACTCGCATTACTCGTGACAAGCTCGAGATGCACTCTTCATAACTCGTAATAACTCGCCACCTTCATAGTAGGGGGGCCTATGTAAAATTTTGTGAAGTTCATGTTAATTGTTGGCAACATATATAAACGTATTCTACTGGGTCTGACTATTCAGAAAAACGATGTTGCCATTTTTTATGTTGACCTTTGGTGACCTTAACGCAAGGTCAAAGGTCAAAGTGGTCATACATCGTCCAAAGTATATTGACTTTGGTATCAAAATGTGGCAAATTTCACAAGGAACAAGCTTTGTGATGTTTATTTCGTTATTTGACCTTTCGTTTTCTTGTTATATGCAAATAACCTAATCACAGACATTAATTTGCATAAATTTGCCTTTATTATGACCAGTTCAAGCTAGAGACCACGGGACTTTCTTTTGCAATATTTTTTGGTGGATTCTAGTAAATTCGAGGGTGCTGATTCCAAATCTGATGGATGCCAGATCCCACACTTTGAGCCTTTTTAGAAAAAAAAAACGCAAAGAAAAACAATTAAAATGGCCGCTAAAACCATTAACCCTATTATCCCGGGGGACCAAAATTCCTCCTCTCCCAACAAATTTCTCGATTACTCTGCCGCGAGAATTTTTTTGACTGCGCTGTTCGCTGGCCTTTTACTTTCAAGTCTCGCGCATCTTTTGAGACCATTTTCGCAAATAAGGGACGTACTGTTACGACGCTGCGCGACTTTTTGTACATGCATGTCACCTCCAAAATTGCTCAAAAACGTGATTTTGTGTACAAAATCAATGCAAATTGTGTTTTCAGCCAAAAATCGCAAATGTATATGATTATTTTTATTTTTACTGGTTAAAATTAATTGAATTCTTGCTGTTTCTCATCGCAAAAGTGCCCCGACAATGTTAAAACCAACAGGTAAAAAAAAGAAATTCATAAGAAATTCACAGAACAATAAAATACGTAAGAAATTAATTCTGATTCGGCATTTTTTTTACAGGTAATTGTTAAAAATTTCAGAAAGAATATTTTCACCGAAGCTTAGCATTCCACAAGCTATTTTAAGTGAGTTGAAAGTGAGTATCAAAATGTGGCAAATTTCACAAGGAACAAGCATTATGATGTTTATTTTGTTATTTGACCATTTGTTTTCTTGTTATATGCAAATAACCTAATTATAGAAATTAATTTGCACAAGACCATGGAACCATCTTTTTTCATGTTTTTTTATGGATTCTAGTCAATTCGAGGGCGCCGATTCGAAATCCGGTGTGTGCCAGACCCGACACCTTGACGGTTTTTGGAAAAACGCTAAAAATCAAAATGTTCGTCAAACCATTAAAAAGGACGCTAAGGTCACATTATTGTACACATTTTAAGGAATCTTTTCAACATATGTACACTTTCTTGTGATGGATTGTAGTCAATTTGAGGGGCTGATTCCAAATCTGATGAATGTCAGACACGAAGCCTTGAGCGTTTTTGTAAAAAAAAAACGCAAAAAAAAAACCGAAATGGCATCCAAAACCATTAAAAGTCCACTAAAGTCCCATTACCATACATATTTCAGTCACCTTTTTCAATGTATACACCTTATGTTTATGTATTCTAGTCAAGTTTAGGGTGCCGATTCCAAATCCGGTGGGTACTGAGCTGAAAACCTTATAAGAGTTTTCCTAAAAGCACAAAAATTAATAATGGCTGCCTACAATCCGATATGATGGCCACTGAGATTGCATTATCGTGCATATTTAAATGATACTTTGGATATGCAAAATCTAATTTGATGGAACCTAATTTTAATTGAGGGTGCTGCCTCATAATCAGATGGGTGACGGAGGGGGAAAAAATGAGCGTTTCTGATATGCTTTATGTTGCAAAAGATGACTGAAATGTGTAAGGCACCAGCGACATTTTTAACCCTAATAGATGCGGGTTATCTCCAGTCTAGTCAGTCCGGGGGGGGGGGGGGCTCCCGTCAAATCTCAGACGCAGATCGCGCGATCGCCGCAAAAATTTGCATGCGCATAGAACTGGATGTAATGTACAAGACTCTATCATAAGATTTTCGAAAAAAAAACATATTTTATATTTTACAATCATTAATTATGCAAATTTAAGTTTAGTTTTGCAAGTTTAGTTTTGGGTATTTTTTTTATTGAAAGGTTTATGCCCAAAAGTCATATCACACCAAGAACAGATTCTGAATGTCTTTAGTTTTTTTTATTATTATTAATTAATGAAAAAATCTTGGGGCGGGGGGGGAGGGGGGGCTGAGAGATTTTTGACTATTTATTACATTATAGCATCCAAAGGGTTAATATGAAGTTAAGGTTATCTGAATTATACCTCATCAGAAAGAGTAGACAGCATAAAATTAATCCATTTCAACCAGTAAAAGTAAAAATAGTCATACATTTGTGATTTTTGGTTGAAAACACAACTTGCATTGATTTTGTACACAAAATCACGTTTTGGAGCAATTTTGGAGGTGACATTCGTCCACTTTTTGCGAGAATGGCCTCAAATGATGCGCGAGACTTGAAAGTAAAAAGCCAGTGAACAGCGCAGTCAACAAATTTTGCTCAGCGGAACAATTAAGAAATTTGTCGAGGGGGAGGGGGCATTTTGGCTCCACGGGATATTAGGATTTACGGCCGTTTTGATTTTTTTGCGTTTTTCTAAAAACGCTCAAGGTTTGGGATTTGGCATCCATCAGATTTGGAATCAGCACCCTCGAATTGACTAGAATCCACCACAAAAACATTACAAATGAAGGTCCAGTGGTCTCTAGCTTTGACTAGTCAGAATAAAGGCAAATTTATGCAAATTAATGTCTGTAATTTTGTTATTTGCATATAACAAGAAAACAAAGGGTCAAATAACAAAATAAACATCATAAAGCTTGTTCTTTGTGAAATTTGCCACATTTTGATACCAAGGTCGATATACTTTGGACGATGTATGACCACTTTGACCTTTGACCTTGCGTTAAGGTCACCAAAAGTCAACATAAAAATGGCAATATCGTTTTTCTGAATAGTCAGACCCAGTACAATGCGTTAATGCATGTTGCCAACAATTAACATGAACTTTATAAAATCACCCTTTTTTTAACATAGGCCCCCCTACTATCAAGTATATCCGAGTGACATACGAGTTTCCAAGAGTGGTGTACGAGCACCACGATTGTGTTGCGAGTCAAACTGAGTTACGCACGAGATTAGGACGAGTTCACAACGAGTACGGCGACTTACAGCGAGTTTCCATGAGCCCGTCCCAAACGACAACGAGCTCGTGTGAGCTTATTGAGAGTGCAAGGCGAGCCCACCCTGCTATGTCAGCTGACCTATAAAATATAGTCATTTTCATTCTGCCAGGAATATGTTTAAGCTAGAAAGCATTTGTTCAACTCATTTTGCATTATTTTAGTGTCACTGATTGGAATTTAAAGGGAAGTTAGTGATTATTGTCATGTATGTCGCTATACAATGCGTATGGCATATCGGTGCTCATATACTTAAATTTAAAAATGGCCTGAGGAGATACTGCCAAAAACTGTAAGAATTGATCGTTTGGGAGAAAAGGGAAACATAATTTCACTATAACTTGACTGAATTAAACAGAGATGAATAGTCAATTTAAGCACATTTGAATCATCTGTTGGTTCTAATTGAAAATTTCTCTGGATTTAAAATATTAGTGACCCCTGTCTTATCCCGAATATTACTTTTCTGCGGCGCTTCCGTGCCAATAGGTCGTACAAAAGATCAAGGTCTCTTTTTCCTTCATTTTATTTATTTCTGCAACTTTTGAAAACATTGTAAAGGCATCAAAATATACAAATTACAATTGAATGAATCAACAATTTTCATTACGGAATCTACATGTAAACCGATTTGAAACTTTAAATCAGATTATAAGAATCTAAACAACAAAACATGCTGATTGCAAAGTTGATTAGAAACAAAAGATATCAAGTGAATTTTCATAATGAAGCATTGGGTAAGAAAAGGAATTAGTTGCAGGGGTTGACACGGTGAGCAGAATATGCTTGACGATGTGACAACCTGGGTTGAATACAAAAGCACAAATGGTAAGAAACATTTGTGATCTACAGTGCATGGAGGTGGAAGTGGGAGTGCTCCGCATTTGGCCCAGTTTTGTTCAGTATCAATTCCAAACGGAATAATTTGAAATATCTTCTTTTATATGAGAAAATTTCACTTAATTTATAGCCAGAAAGACCGAAGAGTATTATGCCATATATAGATCATACAAGTATTTCCAAAATGTTCTTGCTCATTTGTGTATTCAACATTTTGATTTTAATAGTTTTTCAAAAGGAGATAAGAATACTATTTGTTTTGTCTAAATATGTTAGCAACGTTCGTCTCTCGACTTTTAATAACTTTATCACTTGCAATAGAAATATATTCTCATATCCCGCCCAATGTTGGAAACTCAAGGTCTTGGCCTCGGTTCCGAAGTCGAAAAGGAATACTTGCTCAAAACTCCCTCAGACACCATGGCCCGGATATATGGAACAATTTACCAATATGTGTTGAACATGAATAATGTTGTTTTTAATTCATAAATATCATATATTTCTAAAACGTTCAAATTGTAAAAACAAGAGAGAGATCTCCATGTTCAAGGAAAAAAGCTTGTATACAAACCCTAATTACGGTTATTTTTCTGTTAAAGTAATAGATTATCAATTTTTGTTTTAAAACAATTTCCCCATGCAATTTTACAATAATTGATATACATGAATAGTAAAATGGACGTATAATACAAACTAATCGTGCGTTTAGAGAGAACATTCTTCACTCTTTGTAAAATCCCTATATCCCTTTAATTGTTTGTGAGGAAACATCACATAAGTCCTGATTCCAAAATAAAATTTGGTCAATTGTATTTCCTGAATAAAATAGTTGTTTGATAAATAAATTTAATATATTTTCATTCAAGAAACTTGTCATCTATTTTAATGTGACATCTATAATGATATTCAGCGCTTGAATAAACAGTTTTAAATTGCATTAAATTCGTTTTACTGATATTCAAAGAGTAAGTTTCCCACATTTAAGCCATGAAGAAGTAACCATTTCTGAGTTAAAGGTTTTAATTAAAGGCATCGTATAGCACTTTTTCAGTTTTAAAAATCTGAGCTGCATGATTCCCCATGCTACCAGTGTCTCTGACATTGTCTAAAAATGAAGCCCTGAAAAAAATTACAGTTTAAAACGATCATTAAGTGCTTTAAAAAAGTAAAAATCATTGAGAGACCATTCCAGCTTTCCCCCATAGACTGCTGTGTTGCAGAATTTCCTATCGCCCGATAGGAAATTAATGTGCCAATTTGTAAGCTCACATATTGTACTAATGACAGCACAACTGTCCAAACTTTTGTGTTCTTAGTAGAGCGGATAAGCAGCCAAAATCAGGAGAATTGTGCAAAATTTGACTAAAGCATGAAACTTTCACCAGTGTTAGTACATGCCATAAGCTTTATTTTAAGATCGGGAGGTAAGTCAGATTTGACCTCTGATGACCTCTAGATGTCAATGACCTTAAATTAAGCAAATTTTGAGGTTTGGCGTCATTTTGGTAACAATAAACGTGGTTGTGATGTACTTAACATGCATTTTTGTTACAATGGAGTTGCCATGGCATTCCACAGAGCATTGGTAATTATTAAGAGGCTTTCACCTTTGACCTTTCATGATTGTGAAAGGTCAATGACCTCAAAATGTCAAAATATTGATTTGGCATTATTGGTTAATGATAAATATGGTTATGATGCGCTAAAACACTTATTTGTGTCACAGTGGAATTGTCTTCATATTTCACAGATCAATATTGATTATCAAAAGGGTTTTCCTTTGACCTCTGAGGAGTGTGAAAGGTCAATGACCTCAAAATATCAGAATATTGACATTTGGCATCATTGGTGAATGATAAACGTGATCATGATGTACATGCATTAGGCAAGCATATGTGCTACAATGAAATTGTTCTCATATTCCGCTGAACGTTATTGATTAATAACAGGATTCTACCGTTGACCTCTGATAACCTTAAAAGGTCAATGACCTCAGAATATCAGAATATTGATATTTTGCGTCATTTGGTTAATTATTGAATTGATTATGATGTACATGCTTTAAGCATGCATTTGTCAACAATGGAATTATCTTTATATTCCTCTGAGCATTGATAATTGTGAACTGGCTTCTGCCTTTGACCTCTGATGACCGTGAAAGGTCAATGACCTCAAAATGTTATAGTATTGATATTAGATGGATCGTTCATGGTCAACTATTTATCATATATGACCATGCATTTATGCTACAAAATAATTGTCTACTGTTTCCACAGAGCATTGGTTAATATGCCTAGGTATCGAACTATGACAATGATAGGCCAATGACCTTAAAACATCAAAATATTGATTTTGAGATTAATTGGTTTCATGATAAACTGTTAATATTGTAAAAATCATGCATTTGTTATAATTAAAGTGTCAAAACATATTCCACAGACCGTTGATGCAACGTAACAGGTGTCTGTGCGAGTTTAAGTACTTCAGAAAAAATAGGGCTTCAGCTGATGTCAGTGACCTCAAATATCATTTGCACGAAATCATGTTGTAAGATAATCTGTGCAACATTATCATATTTGTACTGAGCAAAGTCTGTATGTGTAGAGAACAGGGAGGTCCGTGACCTCAAGACAGTATATACCACTACTATAGATAGTATTGTTCATATTAACGCTTGAAGGTAGGGAGTGTCATTTGCAACCCTCCCACAACAGAAGAAAAAAAATCTCTACTTATAAAGCATTTGCCTGTGAAATCTGAAGATCAGAAATTATATGAATTTTGAAAAATATGCAATAAACAATAATTGTGTAGTGTACCTACTAGGCACACTGTTCCAAATCTCACTTGGTACATGTATATCAGGCTGATTACACAGTACTTATGTAATATCAGATGGTTGTGCTGGCATGTACGTGTCAGGTGCTGAAAAGGAATGCAAGGTCATCTACATTGTACATGTACCAAGGAGTTAATGCCCATGGAGGTAATAAGAGACATGCATGCACGCTCTAAAAATAGTCTAGCACTGACTAGGAGAATCTTTGTCACTAGACACAAAAAATCAAATCAAAGTCAAACATTTGCTATAATTCCACTAAAACTGCATTTCTAACTCCTTCACTTTGCTGAAGGTTCTTAAATAGGATGTTCTTCCATACACCAGTGTATTTGCTCAATGTTGAAGTGTAGGCTTGCAAAAGGCACACCCAGCCCGTAAATGTACAGGTGTCTGATTGCATCTAACAGTCTCCCAAACATGCACATAGGGCAATGCACTTGCAGCAGTCAGAACACTTCTTCCTGCAGCTGTAGTGGATCAGTTCGATGTTGATGCCTCCAGCAGGATTGTCATAAAAAAAAGCTGCCACCAAGAGGTTTCCTTGGTCCAGCCCCAGTCAGATGTGCTAGGTTGGTCAGGATTCAGGACCAGAGTCTGGTTCCAGCATTGGCCTGCAGACATGCACGCTTGATGTGCTGCCGGAGTGCAGCCTGTGTTGGGGGAATCTTCCATAAAGTGGTAGACTTTTGTGTGAAGAGCTGCTAATTCCTGGCATCATTCACTTCTATGATGTTACTGGAACGGTCATACATCAGCACAACAGCAGTGACATTGACTCTTCACTGACATCATTTGGCATACGTAAGAGTTCTTCGAAGGCATATGTCACCTCTGGGAATACTTTACATATCTCCAAAGCAGTATTCTTCCCTCCACAAGCAAATGATCGCTGGTGGAGGGAAGCAGGCTGGCTGGGAGATATGGAAAATATTTCCAACGGTGACAGATGCTTTTGAAGAACTTTTGCGTATGCAAAGTGGTGCCAGTAACGAG